>QLOH01000537.1:0-275000 GCA_026901365.1 Sesbania bispinosa
CCAATTGATACATAGTTTGACTGTTGATTGTTCTTAATTTGTTATAGCCTCCAATTGATTTATTTAATTCCTCTTTTAAATTATATACGAGGTTCTAATTACTAGCATTCATATATTCGGTGCTTTTATATTTTTTTTGTAATTGTTGTATTTTTTTATTGTTATTGTTTCTTAGATAAGCTTTAATTTTCTTTTCTTAATTACGCCTTTTAAACTATACGATGTTATAATTACCGTCATTTAAAGGTACTTTTAGCATTGTTATAATTTTATTTTCCCAATTGCTACATATTTTAATTGAAATTGTCCTTAGGTCGTGGACTAAAACTGCTTTCCTCAATTCTTCTTATTTAATTTCTTTAATATTTTCGTTTCTTTTTCTCTTTCTCATGTTAGTAGGTTAGCAAATTGTGTTGCTAATGCTATTGTTAGTTGGTTTTTCGAAATTAAGTTTGTGTGGGTAAAAGAGAACCCCCTGTAATTTCAAACCTAATCGATCATGATGTACTTTTTGCTTTCTCTTTGACTTTTTCTTAATGAAAACCCACTATTTGAAAAAATTACTCTCTATTGAGAGCTATTTTTTATTAATTTTATAATATTCTTTTGAATTTCTACATAGTTTGATTGATATTGATTTTAATTGTAGCGTACAATTGTTTTTCTTAATTCTTCTTTTTTGGATTTTATGAGGTTGTAATTATTGCCTATTAAAAGCTATTTTTGTTAATTTTACATAGTTTTTTTTTTCAATTGCTATAATATTTGATTGGAATTCTACTTAGTTAGTATAGTATAAATTTGGTTTTCTTAATTCTTCTTTTTAAAAAATTTTAAGATTGTAATGTCGTCTATTGATAGTTATTTTTTGTGTTTTTATAATTTTATTCCTTGAATGGATGCCTATATAGTTTGATTGAACTTTGTTGTACTTCCTTTGTTAAATGTATTTTACAAAGTATTTTACAACTTCTACAAACATCTTTTATATGACATGTCTATTTCCTTTTTTATTGTAATCTTTAAGTTGTGAAGAGATTTTTTTAGGGAGCTTGATTTTATTATTTTGTTTTAACATGAATTTATTCTATTTAAATTATATCGGTATATAAAGAAGTTTTCCAAAATTTAATTAGAGTGGTCCTCAATTTTTTTAATTTAAAATTATTATTATTATTTCCTATTGTTTAAATCATTTTCCAAATACTCAACTCTATATTGTTTCTCTCATATTTACGCTTCGTGCATCGCACGGGTCACTCACTAATATGACTAAAGTGATGTGACCGCAACATGTCGTGCCATCATCATGCTCTTTCCCTCACCAACCAACCGTCAACTGCATGGGAGCAATAACCTCCATGATTTTTTCCTCTTTTTTCTACGTCGCCTCCGGCCACCAAGTTCCATTCTCCCTTTTTCTCTCTCCCATTCTCACTCACAACCAGCCACCTCCTTATAAAGAAGAGAAGAAAAAAATTAGTGTCCTACATTTTTTTACTATTTTAATTTAGAATGATCAAGTAAACCCCAAATCAATCTCTAACTTTTTAAAAATTAGACAATTTATTATCTATAAGTGGCAACTATGTAGATTGATTGTATACGTTAAGCCACTAAGTGGCAGATGGACTCTGATATGAATGTAGAATGTATAATGTATTCAGCTTGGGTAAGCGTTGGAATTTCTTAAGTGTTTGATGAGTGTGTATGTACGGATATCGGTAATGGCGCGAAATAATTTCAGAAATTTGAGAATAGTGTCTCCAACGGGCATTATTCTTGAATCAAGAAATTAGGACGTTACACCATTCGGTGGATAAATTATTTGGTGGAAAAGTTCTTTGTGGTGATTTTATGCAACTATTACATGTTACACCAAGAGCAGATCGAGATGTAATATTCATGGTTACTTTAAATTCATCAAGATTGTGGAAACATTGCAAGGTCTTGACACTATTGAAAAGATGAGGTTGCAAGGTTGTGGGAGTGCTTTAACTCAACGGGAGATTAAAGAATTTGCCTAGATCAGTGATTTAGGCACTTATGATGATGGTCAAACTGATATTGAAATATTAGATGATTTACTAATAAAATCTATAAGTAATACAATTGAAGATATAGTTTCCTTTGTTTATCCTAATTTTCTATCAAATTTTGAAAACATAGAATTCTTACAAGATAAAGCAATTCTTGCTCCTACATTAGATGTTGTTCACTCTATCAATGACTATGTCATGACAATATTTTTTGGAGAAGAAGGGGTGTACTTGAGTTCAGATACTATATGGAAGGTGGAAGAGGGAGTTGGTATTGAAGCTGATTGGTTGACAACTGAATTTTTAAATGATATTAGGTGCTCTGGATTCCCTGATCATAAGTTGGTGTTAAAGATTGGAGTGTTTGTTATGCTAATGAGGAATCTTGATATATCTCCTGGACTTTGCAATCGAACCAAATTAATAGTTGATCAGTCAGGTTCTAATAATGAAATCAATTCGATCTAATAATCTCACCCTTTAAAGTTTCAACGAAGACAGTTTTTCATTATGTCTTTGCTTTGCTATGAAAATTAATAAAAGTCAAGGTCAAACATTGTAGGGGCGAAGCCAACAAGTGATGTCAAGGGGTCAATAATATAATTTTTTCAATCAATACCCCACCCTAAATAATATTTTGTTATTAAATATATAATTATAAAATTATAATATAACGAAAATAAAAACTAAATTGAATATACAATGAATTAAGATCAACCCTCATAGTTTATATATATATATGTATATGGTGGAGATCCACTGAAATCTGGAGTAGTTCTTGGTAAAATTACCCCACTTAATAAATTTCTGTAAACATTGAGTTTTATCAATCCAACCGTTAGACTTAAAGTTTTCATTAAATAGATCGAGTCTGTAAAATTCCATAAATTTTTAAAACCATTTGATACATAATCAAATACCTATGAATGTCCAATTTATCTAAAATTTGACGTGTATAATCATCATGTTGGTATCATATTATATATTTAACAATTAGATTTGTTAACTTTGTATTCTACAAAAAGTTATAAGTGGAATAATTTTACCAATAGTCACTCTTGAAATAAGTTGATCTCCACCCATATACATATTTTATGTAAATTAATTTTTTTTAATTATTATTTTATTTTTATAATTTATTTTAATTATTTTTAATCAAATGTTTTATGGTTACAAAACTAATAAGAATTATTTTTTCAAATAAAACTAAAACTATAATTACCTAATATTATACTTTTGTTTATTTAGAATTTATATCATAAAATTTACGTAAAGGTCTTTTAATATAATTTTAAATTAATTATTCACTTAAATCAAACATTTATAATTCAATAAATTATCTTATTAGCTTCCAATTAATTTATCATCTAGTAATTAAATCATGTATCATTCTATCTAAACTTCCCCTATATAATTTTATTGAATAGTATATAACATATAAATTTACAAAATAATATAAATATACATATATTATATTGTACATATTTTTTTTGAAAAAATAAAAAAAAATTGAGGGGGGGTATGACTCTCCTTTGCCTTAAAGGCCCTCCGCCCTTGAGACATTGTCACATGTTGGTGTGTATTTACCAAAGTTTATTTTCTCACATGGTCAATAATATGTTACTATATCTAAGGTTAAGTATCGACAAGGACTTAGGTTCTTAATTATATGTGATGACAACTTTAAGTTTTGTAATGTTATAAAAAATATTGTCTACAAGGAAGTGTTTCAAAAAATTTAAATGAAACAATATTGCTGATAGTATTCATTTCTAATTATTAAAATATGACTATTTCATGTTTTCAAATCCATTTTATTTTGTGAGTTTGTTATATTCTTAATCTACTAACAAGTATCAAATTAAATATTAAAAATTAATGAATCTTATCATTTAATATTTGCATATATATTAAACATATTAAATATATTATTAAAATTCAAAGTTAAATAATATTTATTTGAATAATAAATTCATCCCTCGCACTGGTTGGACACTAAATAAACACTAATAGAGGATTCTAAAAACACAAAGTCAGAGACTTGTGTTTGCGTGGGAGTTTACTCTTTCTTTGTGCATAGTGGAGTGAAAGACGACGTGACCACACAGTGCTCTCTGCTGGGACCCCAAACCTTTTGGCATTCGATGGTCATGAACTTCCCCGGGTTGAGGAGCCAACCAAAGTTTCAAGAGGATCTCAAATTTCCCTAATGCATAAAGAAAGGACCCTTTAAGCAAGTTGAAAACTTGAAATCATGAGATTCATTTGACTAAAAATTTTCTTTCCTGTGAAATTATTTTCAACTGTGAGAACAAAAGGTTCCACGGGGATCTAAGTGGGGTTCAGAAGGTTATGCACCTTTCTTTTAGTAGCAACACAAAATTGATTGCTGGTTATAGTGCGCAATTTGGTCAAGATCCATTACACTTTCAACAACCCACAGTATAGAAATTACTGTAGTATATATGTCTCAGACGCGCGCGTGTATATATATATATATATATATATATATATATATGATCTTTTTAGTGTATATTAATTTAAAAACTATTCCATAGTTAGTATTATACAGAACAAAAAATAAACGCTGTATCATACCTATGAGTACGTATTATATTCATTTTTAATTTGAAATACATTTAAAAATTTGGAATAAATAATATAAAAAATATGGGCAATAATTTTTTTTATTATCTATAATATCGATGATGAAAACTATTTCAATAAATAATTGAATATTATAACAACAATAATAACAATAATAATAAATATTTCAACAAATAACCAAATAAAATATAAATAGTAAAATAATAACCATAATATTAATGAAAATTTTCTTAATAGAATTCGGAGTCTAAAACTAATGCCCAAACCCGGAAAATACAGGCAAAGCCTAGTATTTTAGTGAAACTTACGGGTTAAGTCTATCATTTTAATAAAATGGATTGGACTAAAAATTTTTGGATTTAATTTGGGCTCTTAAGTTTTAAAGTCTAAGTCCTACACTTTAAGATGTGAGTTCGAGTTGGCCGAATCAATTTTACCCATTTTACCACCTTTATTATCACTCGCAATATCGTTGTTTAGATTTTCTTAAATGGTGTGAACTGTTTTAGATTGATTTCATCGAGTGTCTTTATCACTTATTAATTTTTATCGCAACAAACGTATCACTAGAGTCAGGAGAAATTATATAAAAATAATTTTGGCCAGTTCCAATTAGGATTAATTTTTCTAAAAAATAGGTTAACTTTATCCATTTACAAATACACATAGCAAATTATACTGTGTATAAAATCATTCTTTTAAAAAACGAGTGTAAATGGCATCTTTCAAAAAAAAAAAAAGTAAGTCGTGAGTTTTTTTTATTCATTATTAAATATGATTTGACAAGTATAATACTTATATAATTCGTGAATTAACTAACAACAATCACTATATTTTAATAGTTAGATATTTCTAGATTTCATTATTTATTATTTTAAATTCATATTTAAGGGCTAAAATTTAGTTGTATACACGGTAATAATTTTTAAACTTTTACACCCTAAACTTAACCATACGTGTGTGTGGGTGGGGGAACAATGCTTACATATCAATTAGGGTTAGTTTAATTGGATAAACATTTCTAAAACAATTGTAGAAGAAAAATAGAATAAATTAAGAAGATAAATTCAACATAAATCAAAATTATTTTTTTTGTGGAGAAGTTAAAAGATAAGTTTTTTTTTTTTTTAGAAAAAGGTTGAGTTTGCATAGACTAACATTTTAATTTATAGAAGGAGTTGAATTCATTAATCTACTTTATTGTTTCATTCCATTTTTTCTCCTATAATTTATTTTAGAGAAATTTATCCAAATTGACAATGAATAATTTTTTATTTATAAATGGGGAATAAATTTTAATAGATTATATTTATAAAATTTTATATTAATTCAGAATTTAATATGCGGTTGGAATGTGTTAAAACTAACGTAATATATAACATTTAAATATATAAATATAAGACAAAATTTAACATGAATAATTAAAATAATAAATAATTGTAATTAAACAATTGCATCAATAAAATGATAAAGTTATGCCAATGTAAATTAAACAAGTCTTCCACTATTAATATAAAATATTTCTTTCGATAGGTGTTTTCTGTTACGAATAATTCTTTGGGTTTTAGTTACAGTGAAATTTTTTCACACCCTATAAATAATATGAATGTGTTTAGTGGGAACTGGGATCGAACTCTGTAGGAAAAATATGAGGAAAATATGATACACTGGATTTTACGATAACAGTAACGCGGAACTATAATGGTGGCACAGTTACTTCCTTTTTTTGGGTCAGTGGATCACGCACAGTTACTTCCACTAACAATTTTTGGAATCTAGGCCTAACTAAGCCTGGGCCGCCAAACACTTGGAAATTAAAAGTCAGTTGGGTTCGTGAACGTCTAATCAACATAGTGGCTGTAGTACTTGTTTCGATCCACTACTGTTCATTTTGAAAAATGTCACTCTTTCCCGAACGTCACCATTAGAACTGTAAATGAGCTGACCTATTCGTGAATTATTTGAGTTCGGCTCATTAAATGTTCAATTAAACTCGTTTGTTTAATCAAACAAACAAGTCCAAGCTTAAGATTGTATTCGATTTTTTAAATGAGTTAAGCCCAAGTCCTAGAAGTTTGACATTAAGAGCTTGTGAATATTATATATATAATAATTAAGTAATATAAATATTTAAAGTAAAGTAACATTAAAAAATATAAAAGAAAAATACAGTTATAAATTTATTTTTAAAATAAACAATAAAATAATAAAGTAAAATAATTACTCTATATATTTAAAAATAAGTATTGAAATAAGTCTTATATTAGTCAAAAAGTTATGTATTGAATTTTGAAAAATATAATATTTTAGAATTCTTAACTATATATATCATACATTAAGAATATATTTTGATTTTTATATTATCATTTAATAGTAAAAAATTTATTAAAATACTAAATTCAAAAATTTTAAAAATGATTTAATGAAAATTTTCATAAAAGCGAAAACAATGAAGTTATAAATGAGCTAAATAAGTCAAACTCAAGCTCTGTTTTTTTTTTAACAAATTAAGCTCCAGTTTTAAGTTTGGCTCGTTTAAATAAATGAGTCAAGCTTGAGCCACATTTTTTATCACAAGTCAATCCTGAGCTTCAAGTACTCGACTTGACTCAGTTTATTTACTGGTCACCATCTAAAGATTTTGGATCAGTTTCAAATTTTCAATGAACTCTTCTTTTGACCAAAATTAAATAAATAAATAAATAAATAAGGAAAAAAGTCACACTTTCACATTTTTTTTCAATATTATTTTCTATTAAAAAATTTATGTTAATGTCATTAATGAATTAATAAATAATTTAAATGGTTTAACAAAATCAATGTAAAATTTTACTTGATACGTACAAATTTAAACAAATATATTGCGACTCATGTGATGAACAATTAATATTTCCCAACCGTCCCAAGAAATGCATGGAACATGCAAAACAGACTGAGCAGTGGTAAATTTCAAAAGGAACACGAGATCAGAAGATACTCTCACACAGTTGTACTAGTACCAAAAGAGAATCTTGAGGGATCCAGTATAATCATTATAAAGTTGATTTACATTCACCATTAATTAATACTTTACCACATTTTCATCACAATCCTGGCCTCTTCCCTCGAGGCCTATATATACTCTGGATCCCCGCACATACAACATATATATTCTGCATCCACACATTTAAATCTCAAATTAATTCTCTTTAATTAAGCCAGCTCAATGGCCAATTCTAAGGTTGTGTTCATGGCCAGTTCTATTTTTGTTGCCATTATGATTTTTAATGGGACCTTTTCAGCTCTAGGAAGGCCACTGAAAAAGGAGCAAGCAACAACCTACGAAAACAGCATCGAAGAAATTCCTACAGTGGCAGAAAACCTTGTCATGTGGCGACGCGACACCTTGGAATTTAAAGAAGCCGCAACCGCATTTGACATCAAGTATCAACAATATGATCGGGTTAGAAAATGGACGGACGATTTCCGACCAACGGATCCAGGGCACAGTCCCGGTGCCGGTCATTAACGTAGTTCCAACGCCATAGACATACACATATACACATACACCACCATATTACTCGATCTTATATATTCTATATTTGAAAATAGTTAATCTTATATCCTAATCCTTACACCTTCTATTTATACTTATCACTTTTGGAGGGAAAAATAAGTGTGAGAAGTGACGTTTCTTTGAAAAAATTTCCAACAGTAATAAGCGTAAAAGAAAGGTGTGTGGATTATGGATGGATTTAGGCATATAAATAACAAGGTTGTTTATACTTTTTTAGCTAAGGGATTAAAAATATATATGTATAGCTATAAATCCAATATAGAACGCACATTTCAT
Source organism: Sesbania bispinosa (assembly GCA_026901365.1). Taxonomy (NCBI): domain Eukaryota; kingdom Viridiplantae; phylum Streptophyta; class Magnoliopsida; order Fabales; family Fabaceae; genus Sesbania; species Sesbania bispinosa. Next base: position 8,479 of record QLOH01000537.1, read on the forward strand.
GATGTGTGTCCCTTCTGAATTATATTATTAATGTCCTTTTGGTTTACAGTTTAGTAGGATTGGTTATAGAAATCAATGGTTAAAATAAGTGCACGTTTTACAAAGTACGTTGAACGAAAATGATTTAAAATCAATTTCGCGAAATCATGGTTTTGCACAGTTGAAACCCCAAACCAAATGGAGGCTTAAGCCCTTAACTATGTGCACCTATAAAATCATATCTCCATTGCCCAATGCTTACAGGGGATAAAGTGAATTTTATAATGAGGCATTTTTTATCATTCAATCCAATATATTAATGTATGTTTGTTATAGTATAATTTAAAAAAAAATTATTTTTTTTATATGTGATTGAGTATGTGATTTTTAAAGTGGCATGTTTATTTATATATACTTACTAAATGACAAATCTCTACACTCAACAAAAAAGAGAGACTGAGAGAGTAACAGAAAATATGTATTATCAATTACACCATCAGAAGAAGAAAATACACACAAAAAAAAGAAATAAAGTAAGTGATGAGACAAATCAATGTTGAAAATGGATAGAATCAATAACTAATAATTATTATTTATGAGAACACATAAAATAGTGATAAAATGAGGTTTTTTTAAGAAAAAACTTAGTTATTATTAATATTTTAATATGACTTACTAAATAATATATTAGCTTATTTTTTTAAAAAATATCAATAGTAAATAAAATATTTTTTAGGGACCTAAAATAAGGGTATTTTAGGGGGCCTAAGGCGGGGGTTTTACCCGCTTTAGGGTTGGGTCGACCTTGTCTCCATTTCCTAGTAGCCTATTGCTCACAGTGGGTACTAGAGTAGGTCCTAAATATACAGTGGTGGTGAAGCTACTCCGGTTGTCCTTGGTTGTGTTAGATATATTCATTCATATGTCTTTCACCCAAAAACTTAAATACGTTTTTGGGATAATTGGTTGCTTGACATGGTATCGAGCCCCCATTATTCCAAAAAAAATTTTTATTTTAGCACAAGATAGATGACCTTATGTATTATCCACGCTTCAAGTTCCATGGGCTCTTGCATGAGGGACGTGTTAGATACATCCAATCATGTGTCCTTCACCCCCACCCTCCACCCAATAGCTTAAACTTTCGGGATAAGTGGTTCATGACATGATATTTATTGATGTCAATAGGTTTTTGAACACATTGATGCATTTGTTAATGTATTGGATATTTTACAAAAGTCTATTAGGTAAAATAAATTTTATTTAACGTATATTTTATTTTAAACATAGTTAAAATAAGTGCTAAACTTCTCACTACTATATTATACTATTATATTATATTATATATTATTATATATAATAAAGAGTTTAATTAGTATACACTGATAGTGTAAAAGAGTTTTACACAGTCATCCAATACTGTGATGCCTCATCATTTAATGAGTGTGACTAGGGGTGGAAATAGGTAAGGCTGCTCGTCCAGGGCCTACGGCCCAGCCTACTTAAGGCCTAGTTTGGCTTGACCCATTTAATAAAAAGGCCAGTTATAGGCTTTTGAAAAAGCCTTTTAATTAAACAAGTCATATTTAGGCTTTTTAAAAAGCCTATTAGGCTTGACGGGCTAGGCTATTTATAAATAATATTATTTTTAATAAAAATATAAATATATTATACATAATAAATAGTATAATAATATATCTTTTAAATTTCTCATGTTGGCCTATTTTAGATATAGGCTTTTTGGCTTATTTAAAGACATATATCAATGACATATTTACATTATTAAAAAGTAAGTTTTTTAGCCTGTAAACATACTAGCCTATTTAGAGATAGACTTATTGACCTATTTAAATGTCAAAGTATGAAATATGCTTTTAAACAGGCTAATAGGCCAAACTAGACTTTCAAACAGGCCAGACTAGGCCTAAAAACATGGCATATGATAGGCTACAAGCCAGACTTAGGCCATAAAGATCTAATGTAGGCCAGACTTGGGCCCTACAAAGCCTAGCTTGGCTCGGCTTACTTCCACCCCTAAGTGTGTTACCTTATGTGTTATTAAATTCATTAAATGATGTGGCAATACATCATTCGATGACTATGTAATTTTTTTTACACTGTCAGTGTATATCCATTAAATCCTATAATAAAACTCTTCCACTCATATCCACGTGTCATTTTCTTAAAGTTTTTTCTGTTCAAAACCTCCTTTTTTGTATTAAATAATTTCTACAAAAACAATACCTTCATTCCTCAAATCCTTATTGCCTTAACCACATTTATTCTCCCTTTCTAATACATCTTTTTTGTGAGAAATTTAAGTTGTACAACATACAATATAGATTGAGGAAGAGAGAAAAAAGAGAGAAATGTGAGATGTGATGAAAAGAGACAGAGAAAAAAAGTGTGTTTTATGAGTTGTGTGAATTTGATATATCTTTTTTTTTCTTTCCTCCTCCTCTTTATTCTCTTCTTTTTTAGTCCTGCACTTTCCCTCTCTTTGCATCAATTTTTCTCTCAGCGAAATTTTTTCCTCTTATGCAAGTTATATCTGCCATACATAGGATCAAATCCACAATAAGGCTCTTGCGAGGTCCATGTGTCACAAAAGTCCATATAACTATATATCCTATAAATTACGATAATAATAGAGGGACAGGTGCACATTTACTATCCCATAATTACTTCTACTCTACTCAAACACAGACTTACTTGGGTATCAGAGTGTTTCTTGTAGGTCCAACCCAGTCTACCCAACTTCAACAGACTCATCCCGAATATGTAGATTTGCATCTGACCCAACTCCACTAAGAGTGACCCGAAGGCTAGTTTGACCATTGAATATACATGTAAGGATGTTTTTATTTAGAGTCTGTTTGATTTAGTTTTTTTTTTTAGTTTTTAAGAATTGCTTTTTATAAATAAAATGATTTATTTACAGAATTTCCAATATAAAAATAGAAAAAATAAAAAACAGTTTTCTAAGACACCTAAAAGTCACTACAAGAAAAAATGATTTTAACGGGGGTTGGTTTTGGATTTACTGGGGGTTTAAACTCCCGCTAAGTGTTTTACCATGGGTTGAGGGTAAAACGAGCGTCACAAAAAGCAAACACTAGAGAATATGTGATTTACCAGGGGTCTATAAACCGCCGGTAAGATCACAGAATTTAACGGGAGTTTAAACCTCCAATAAATACAACAGTGACGCAAAAAGCAGATAATTACATGGGGTTAAAACCGGAGGTAATGTCTTCTTTCTTTTTGCTCTTCCCAAACATTTATAGGTAGCTCTTTCATTAGTTTGGTTAGCCTTTCAACCCATGCATTGCAATATTTGCTCCAAATACAATTATATGATAGACATTTTCTCAAATTACAAAGGTAAATCATACCAATTATATATATCTATACGTATCCTAATATAAACCTAAATATACTATTTAGAATATATTATATATATATATAAGAAACTATATTAATACATATTTGCTAGCTACTGAAAGATACAAATAATTAAATTAGTCCTTGTAGTTATCGACTTGTTAAAAAATTAATTCAGAAAGTAAAGCAACACAACTAACATTTTCTAATAACCAAATTGAATATTTACTTATTCAATTAATAGAACAATGATACATGTCATATACACATGCAGAAAAAAGAAAAAAGAAACCAATGGCCAAAAGTTACCCGCTGGACACGGAAAGCAAAAAGCACGCCTTGCAAAATCAAAAACTCTCTAGTTGGTTCCTTTTCAGGTCCAGATAATACATCAAGTTCTGAGCCAACACGTTGCTTATACTTCTTTGCTAGTTGTACAGAAGAAAGCTTGATCTGAGATTGGGAGAATTACCACAAAGTAACATGAGCTATATTGTCTATGCAAGTTTAATATCAGTGCCCAAACAACTAAATTTTTCTAATGATAAAAAATATCTAATATTCAAATTTTAAATTTTGTATCTAATGGTTTTTATTGGTATGCTACCAGGTCCAGGTGTAAGACTTTTATGTTTTCTCACTATAGACAGAACCGTATCAAATTGCTATCTAGCCAATAAGATACAATATCATGCTATATAGCAATTATTCTTGTGGTGCTCTTCTTGCACCCATTTCGAGGCTATTTGCAAAAGGAAAAGTTAAATCTCAAATACATGTTAAGAATAAAATATTAATGAAGCAGGCATCCATTTGTCTAAAGTAGGCATCCTTATGTATAGATCTTGCTCACCTGCTTCCATTTGTCTGAAGTAGGCATCCTTGGTCTGTTGGCTCAACTTCTTCCCTTGCCTGCAAGAAGACCATACAAGCCATTTCTTCCTCATGGTTTTGCACAAGAGCTGCAAGCACAGAGCACCAAGAAACAACACTCTTCCTGCTAATTCTATTAAAGACCGTTTCAGAAGATACAATGTCACCACATTTTCCATAGAAATCAATAAGCCCATTGGTTCATAAATACAAAAAGTCCTATCATTTTTCAAAAACTTATGCATGTTTATGCCATGGCATATTGGCATGACAGTAATCGACACTAGATATATCAGCTGCTGAAAGAAATATCTAGCCTGAACAATTTTATAGCGAGAGTAGCAGTGATAGTAACAATGGTCATGGGCTACCTACCTCCAAAGTGTAGCAAGCAACCCAAAACTCGTCACCAGCAGAGATACCAACTATAGGACCAACTTCAAATTCCTACTACATACCATAGAAAAAAAAAAGAATGGATTACAAGTAATAAAATTATGAAAACAAGCAACATTGGTTAAATTTAATTAAAAAAGATTTGGATCAAATGTGATATCATTCACCCCATCAATAAAAAATATCTGTAGAATCTGCTATTGCAATACCTATACCTTTCTAGCTTGTAACCTCTTCACAATCTCATACTTGTGTTATGAGGGAAACAGATATTATTAGAAATTGGACAAGACATTAAATTAGAGTTCCCATGTGATCATTGCATCTGCATGTTTGGTTTACCAGGAAAGACACCAACAAAACCATCAACACTCTCAATGAGATCATTGATGGAGACAACACCTAGTTCATCTTTATTTTCACCAAGCAGTGATGAAGAAGGATACATGTTAGTGCCCATCCCTAGACGCCTTCCTGTTTCCTTACCTATTGTAAGTTGATCATCTGAAAAATTGTTTTTTGTAGCATGAGCATCTAACAAAGTTTTCTTACTTAGGAAACTATACATTATACTTATATCATTGACCCAAAGAACAACACAGTTACATGTTTGTGACTCTGTAGAGGTAGAATCTCTCACAATCAGACACAAATTTATCACAATTTTCTTATCCTGTATTTACTATAGTACTCTGTGAGATAGGATTTACTTTAGCATTAAAAATTTCAAGATGCTGGAATTATTGCTAGATGTCATGTAAAGGCATCCAATTTTAGGTAGCATGAGATTGGTAGGTATCATGGTTCTTAAAAGTTATAATGGATTGTGTACTACCTGTTTAGGTGCACCTTTGTTGACCCTGTGCATCTTACCAGCAGCATCAATGTATGTTAGTGCATACTGTTGTATCTATTAAAGGTCTTGAAACAAATAACCATTAGAGTAGTAGGGATCGATCATGATGATGAGATGAGTCTGGGAAAGGAATAAGGGATAATAACAAGTATCTCTGCATTATTCCATCATTCCATGTTTGATATGAAATATGATATGAAACCTTAACAACTATTCAAAACACACCCTTGTCCACAAGGAAAGAGGTTAATGAAACTATTTGCCATTCCTAAGGCTCCTCCCATCGCCTGAGAATAGGCCATTCCAATCCAAATACCTGAATAAAAAGGAGAATAATACAAGTAATTTATATAATCTATGATTCATATATTCTTCAGAACAAAAGTAAACAACATAGAGACTTAACTCACAGATGCCAATGAAGTAGAATTAAATTTGATCATGCAAAAGAAAACATATTATCATAGTAAGTGCAGATTTCTTTGTAGCTTCATATCTAGATCATTGATTCCAGGAAGCTCGAATGAAAGAACCCTACAAATGTTAAAAAAAAGTGAATTACTTCTTTTCATTCTCACAAGTCAGGTCACCACAAGAGAAGCAAACATGCATTAATATTCAAAACTAGAACTGTTCACTTTTCTACATAATCTACATGTCAAGTGAAAGTGTCATCATCCAAAATGTGCAGATTTCACAATTCACAATCCCTATGCTATCAGGAATTCAGAATATCACACAAAAAAAAAGCCTATTGCTAATAATTTAAAATTGGAAATAGAATAAAAGCAGAAATTGAAGAGAAAAGAAAGGAATGAGAGAAGCTACGTTGGGATTAGGATTGGAAGAAACTAAGAAGAAAATATGCTCCAGTCGCTGGCCATATCCGTGTGGAGCTTTCCCTTTGCCATCGCTGAAAAACGGGCTCCACAACGTCACCATCGCGTTGCCTCACGACCGCGCCCTGTTCTACAACCAAAATCGCACCACCAATTGCAAGGAATGACACCGTCATCCACCCAACCATTCGCACCACCGTCTCTGCCAAGCCTTTGCCATCATAGCGCTTCCCTAGCTCGCGACGATCGTACGCACTGTGATTCGTCGCGTTGCCCCTTTGCTACCTCAAATGTACCCTAAAGCATCACGGTCATGATTTAGGGTTCCACCAGTGGATATTGGATGTCAAAGGTTAATGGAATTGGAGAATGAAGATGTGCTAAAAGGCTTGCGGTTTCAATTTATGATGAAACTTCTATAAGACTTGTTGATAAAATTGCAGATGCTCGGTTTGGAAGGAGGAAGATGATGGTCATTCGATGAGAATAATTTACTTTTGCGAGAAAGGATTTAGTAAACCTAACACAAACGCCAAAGCTTTTCTTATTCTTAACCACAGTTAACCAACCCCTAGTAAACAAATGACACGAATGTTTTTTTCTTTATTTTACCTACAGTTAGATCAACCCCAGCTAAATAACCATGGGTAAAATCCTTTTTTCTTGTTGTGAGTAGTTTCAAAAGTTTAGTTTTTAAAAACTAAAAAACAGTCACACTTTTCAAAATTGTTTGCAAAAACTATCTGTCAAACAAATTTCTCATTTTTCTATTTTTAAAAATAGAAAATAATTTTTAAAAATTGTAAACAAACATGTTGTTAGTTTTTCCCCTATTATCTTTTAAGAAGTTGTTTTCTTTTTATTTATCTTTTAATGAGGTTTATTATTTTGTTTTATTTTTCTTTTACTTCTCAACTCACATAGTGCACATAATAGAGATCCAAGCACCAGATTACATAACCACAATATGTTGCCTATTCTACTTTTTTTTTCTTCTTTTTCATTTGTTGAACAAATGCACTACTAGAATATTGGCCATTAGTGACCGAAAAATCAGTCTCCAAATATATAAAATCGGTCACTAAAGTAGTTAGTGACCGAATTAGAGACTGGTTTTATCAGTCACGAAAAGCCTGGTCCCTAATCCTTTTGTGACTGATTTAGTGGCCGAAATCTTAGTGATCGATTTGGATACTGGGTTTAGAGACAGAATTAGTGACTGATTTGGAGGCTGAGTTCAGAGACAACTTTAGTGACTGAATTAGAGACTGATTTTTAGACCCTGTTTTGGAGACTAGGTGTAGAGTCTAGGTTTAGAGACCAATTTAGAGACCGGCTAGACTGATTGTTTTGAGTGAATTTGTGACTGATTTAGCGTCAAACTTAGTGACCGATTCTGTGACTATTTTTGTAAGAAATTTTCCCTATTTGTGAATGTTTTAGTGACTGAATTTTGTGACAGATTTAGCATCAAACTTATTGACCGATTTTGTGACCAATTTTGTAAAAAAAACTTCCCAAATTTGTGACTAGTTTAGTGACTGCTTTTTTTTGTCAATGACTGATTATGCAAATACCTATTTTATTCCTCTTAATTGCCATCTACTTTTTATTTAAAATAATTTATTTGCTTATATTATAAATGAAATTTCATGATATTTTTATTCAAACTAATTTTGATCATTAGCCTAAAGATAGAAACGTCTTGAAGATCAATTAACGGTAAATAACTGTAAGGAGCTTGACACAATCCAAGACCTGTTGAAAGCACCAAAGCTATCAAAGATAGGAACTTGACACAATCTGTGACCTGCCGGAAGCACCAAAGTTATCAAATATAGGAACTTGACACAATTTGTGACCTGCCGAAAGCACCAAAGTTATCAAGATATAAGCAACTAGACCCTAACCAAGACCTGCTGGTAGAACCTAAGTTATCAAGTAGTTCTTTAATCCAAGAACAAAGGATAAGCTCTCACAATGAGAAAACTCAAATTTTATTGATAAAATAACTTACTACAAACTGATTCTCAATGCTAATATATAGCAAACAAATTTCCTAAAATAAACTATCTAAAAGATACAGTCCTAAATTGAATAGATTTAATAAAATCCTAAAAGATTTAAATCCTAAATAATATAATCCTAAAAGATGTAAATATAATCCTAAGAGATCTGATATTGATTCATAACATATCTGATCCTAAATATATCAGTTATGATCTGATTAGATACACTTTCCCGAAATAGGCTCTCCTAAGATTCGGATAACAAACATAATCGATTGTCAGATCAGATAACATTCTTGTACTTCAATCCGAGTTAAGTTAAACCACTTCTTTGGTTCTTCTATTCGGTGGTCTACCTTCCTTTGGACTTCAGTGATTAAGAGTTGCAAAGCTCTCTTTAACCGCTCAGACCTGACCTCGATCATTGGATCTTTAATCCCTTGCAATGCATCTGAGGCATCCTCGTTGAGGTCGGATGGGATTGTGTCATTCCCCCTTCTTTGAAAGGATTCGTCCTCGAATCTGATTCATCACCTAAAACAAATAAGGATAAATCAGTTACATTGAATGTTGCACTAACATTACCATATTCACTTGGAAGATCTATCTTGTAGGCATTGTCATTGATCCTCTCTAGAACTTGGAATGGACCATCTCCTCTTGGTTGAAGCTTGTAATACTTCCTTTGAGATGGAAACCTCTCTTTCCTCATGTGAATCCAGACCCAGTCGCCTGGTTCAAATACTACCTTCCTCCGCCCTTTATTGGCCCGTTTTGCATACTGCCCATTTTTTCTCTCAATATTAGCTTGGACCTTTGCATGTAATTCACTGACATAACCTGCTTTCCTTTTACCATCTAAGTTGGAAAATTCAGAAATAGGTAATGGCAAAATATTCAAAGGAGTTAGTGGATTAAAACCATATACAACCTCAAATGGTGAAAAAGAAGTAGTATAGTGTACCGTCCGGTTATATGCAAACTCAACATGTGGTAAACATTTTTCCCTTAATACCTTAAAAACAACATGTAAGTGTTCAACATGTGCATTATAAGATTTGTTGTAAACCAAAATGTTATTAAAGTAAACTACCACAAATTTTCCTATGAAAGAGCGCAACACATGATTCATTAACCTCATAAAGGTATTGAGTGCATTAGTTAAGCCGAAGGGCATCACTAACAACTCATACAAACCATACTTTGTTTTAAAAGCAGTTTTCCACTCACTACCCTCTTTCATTCGAATTTGATAGGAACCACTTTTCAAATCAATTTTAGAGAACAAACAAGCACCATGCAACTCATCAAGCATATCGTCGAACCTAGGAACTGGATAACAATATTTTACCGTAATCTTGTGAAAGTTGTCTGAAAGGGAAACAAACAAGACAGTCTTTTAAGAGTAAGGATGTTGTTTCAACTAGCAGACCACTAGAACTTTTACACATTGACTTGTTTGGTCCTATTAGAACAGAAAGTCTTAGTGGTAAGAAATATGGTTTGGTCATTGTTGATGACTATTCTAGATTTACTTGGGTGTTATTCCTAAGAAGCAAGGATGAGACTTTTAGGAATTTCACAATATTCTGCAAGAAGGTACAGAATGAGAAAGGATTCAGTATTTCTGTTATCAGAAGTGATCATGGTGGAGAGTTTGAGAATGCAAACTTTCAAATGTTCTGTGATGAGAATGGGATCTCACACAATTTCTATGTGGCCAGAACACCTCAACAGAATGGGGTTGTTGAGAGAAAGAACAGAAGTTTGCAAGAGATGGCAAGGACCATGCTCAACTCATGCAGCTTACCAAGATCCTTCTGGGTAGAAGCTGTTAGCACAACATGTTACCTTCAAAACAGAATATTGGTAAGACCAATTCTGAAAAAGACTCCCTATGAACCGTGGAAAGGAAGAAAACCCAACATATCATACTTCCACACCTTTGGATGTGAATGTTTTATACTCAACACCAAGGATGATCTTGGAAAATTTGATGCAAAGTCTGATAAAGGATTTTTCATTGGATATTCTGAAACATCTAAAGCCTATAGAGTGTATAACTCTATAACTTTAATTGTTGAAGAAACTATTCATGTTAAATTCAATGATAACAAAGAGACTGATAGGGAACTATCAGATCTAGAGGATGATTTTGCAGGAATGGAGCTGAATGACCACAGCAGCTTGAAGGATGAGCAGCTGTCTGAAGTACCTACTGTTACTAAACCTCTTCAGACAAATGTTGAGTCTCAGATAGAACAAACAGATGTGATACCTCCTCAGAAACCTGATTGGAAATACAAATCACATCATCCTAAAGAGCAAATCATTGGCTGCACTTCAGAAGGAGTTAAGACAAGATCAAAATTCAAGAATCTGAATTCTCTTGCTCTCCTGTTTGAAATAGATCCAAGGAACATTGATGAAGCTCTGCATGATGAAGGGTGGATCCTAGCCATGCAAGAAGAGCTGAATCAGTTTGCTAGGAGTGATGTCTGGACCTTTGTTCCTAAACCCCATGGGAAAACTATTATTGGAACCAAATGGGTGTTCAGAAATAAGCTGTCTGAAGAAGGCAAGGTAGTCAGAAACAAGGCAAGATTACTTGCTCAAGGATACAACCAGCAAGAAGGTATTGATTTCACTGAAAGCTTTGCCCCAGTGGCCAGGTTAGAAGCAATTAAAATTCTTTTATCTTATGCTGTAAATAATGGCATCAAGCTATATCAAATGGATGTTAAAAGTGCCTTCCTCAATGGTCTCATTGAAGAAGAAGTCTTTGTTAGACAACCCCCTGGTTTTGAAGATATTGCTTTTCCTGAACATATTTTCAAACTAAAAAAGGCTCTCTATGGTCTAAAACAAGCCCCAAGAGATTGGTATGACAGATTGAGCAGTTTTCTAATCTCAAATGGTTTTGAAAGAGGAAAAGTGGACACAACTCTTTTTAGAAAACAGTCTAACAAAGATCTTATACTTGTTCAGATATATGTTGATGACATTATTTTTGGTTCAACTGACTCTTCATTGTGCAAGGAGTTTTCAGAGTTAATGCAATCAGAGTTTGAAATGAGTTTAATGGGTGAACTAAAAGTTTTCTTAGGACTTCAGATTAAGCAAGATTCTGACTGTATATGGATCCATCAAGAAAAATATACAAAGGAAATGCTTAAGAAGTTTAACTTACATGATTGCAAACCCATGTCAACTCCAATGCATCCCTCTGCATCTTTAAATAAAGATGAGAAGGAAGAACCAGTGAATCAAACTTTGTGTAGAGGAATGATTGGATCATTATTATATCTAACAGCAAGCAGACCTGACATAGTGTTCAGTGTATGTCTGTGTGCTAGATTTCAATCTGATCCAAGGAGTACTCACTACAAAGCTGTAAAGAATTTTCAGATATCTTAAAGGTACTACTAATCTTGGTCTGTGCTATAAGAAAAGTAAGGATTGCAGGTTAATAGGTTAATGTGATGCTGATTTTGCTGGAGACAGAATTGAAAGAAAAAGCACTAGTGGTGGATATCATTTCTTTGGAGAAAATATGATTAGCTGGTCAAGCAAAAGGCAAAGCACAACTGCCTTATCAACAACTGAAGCAGAATACATCTCAGCAGCCAGTTGTTGCTCACAACTGTTATGGGTGAAGTATCAGTTAGAAGATTTTAACATTACTATATTTTCTATACCTGTTTTGTGTGATAATACAAGTGCTATTAATTTGTCTAAAAATCCCATTCAACATTCTAGGGCTAAACATATAGAAATAAAACATCATTTCATTAGAGACTATGTTCAGAAAGGTGTTTTTGATATTCAGTTTATTGATACAGAGCATCAATGGGCTGATATATTCACAAAACCTCTCACTGAAGATAGATTTAAGTTCATTAGAAATAATCTGAACATACATGCATTTTGATTGTGTGTGATTTGATTTGTTGAAAATGATGTATCTGAAATTTCAGCTTGTCTGAAACAAGTGACCTGTCTGAAATTTTGGGTTGTCTGAAATCTATATGGGTGTCTGAAATCTGTCACTTGTCTGAAGTAAACAAATGACGTGGCTTTCTGAGACGGTTTAATTCCATTTATTTTGTCTCTTCCACTTCGCACGTTTTCCTATGTCTGCGCAGCCAGTACATGCCATCATTACTTCATGGATCTATAAATACAGAAGCTAGTGGGTCAGAGAACTTCACCGTTCACTATTCTGTATTCACCTCTTGAGATCCTTCTTCTACAAGCAATTTATTTCTCTCTCAAGTTCTTCAGAAAACTCTTCAATGGCTCCTAAGAAATCTGCTAGAAGCAACATCGTGAAGACTAAGGGTGTAGTCCTGGAGGATCTTCAATCTTTGGGAATGGACTTATTTGCTGAGTTCGATGCAGCTGGGTGGACTCCGTATTTCAATCACAACTTGACACAGTGGCATGAGCAGAGTGTGCCGGATTTCTGGGCTACTGCCAGAGGAATACCCAATCCTTAGGGTATCTACACTAGCATCAAGGCCACAGTACGAGGTGTCCCTATCTTTATTGATGAAGATATCCTTGCTCACATCTGTGAGGTCAGGACTGAAGGAGCTGTATTCACTCCTGGCTGGGAAGCAAGAAATGGTGGACAAAAGCAGTTCACAGAGTTTCTGTATGGCACCTCTGAACCAGTAAGCTTGGATGCAAAGCATATGTCAGACAAGGCTAGGGTTTTGCATGCCATCTTAGGGTGCTCTGTAATCCCTAAGAGTGGAAGTAGAAACCATGTTTCTGAGTTGGAGAGATTTTGTCTGATTCACCTACTGCAGAAGAAAAAGGTGAACCTCCCCAACATCATAATGTACCACATGCAGAAGCGTCTCAGAGACTCTGCTGGGAGCTTCCCTCACAATACCATCATCACCAAGATCTTGCTGCATTTCAAAGTCCCCATTGAGAGGCTTTTTGATCGCCTTTCACAACCTGTGTTTGGTGAATCAAACCTCAAGAGCATGGGAGTGGAGCTGACTCCAAGACCTCCCTCTCCGTCCATGAAGGAGAGCCTTCTTCTTGAGAAAGCTGCAAGAAGGAAGACAACAATGGAGGTTCTTGAGAATGAACTCAGAGGAGACATAAGGAGGCATGAGTTCAAGCCATCAAAACCCTCTCCTCAAGCAAAATTGAAGAAGCTACCTGTAAGGAATGTTGCTAAGGTAGCATCTGCATCTGTGCAGAGTCAGGTGTCTGAACCTGTTTGAAGGCATCACAAAGGCCATCTGAAATTGTGGGTCAGTTGTCTGAACCTGTACAGACTCCACAGCCTACTTCTGAAAAGGAAGGACATGCTCAAGAGGCGGATGAAACTGATGCAGTTGTAGCTGAGCCATTGGCTGCATGCCCATCTGATCCTGAACTCATTCAGGTGGCAGCATTGGCTACTACTTTGGAGCATGAGGAGCTAGAGAAGAAAGCAGAACAAGAGAAGACTGATAGAGCTCTTGCTATTGCTTCACAATTGGCCTATGCTGAAGATGATAGGCAAGCAACCATAGCTGAGGGAGCAAAGAAAAGGAAGAGGTCAAGTGCACCTCAAAGAAGGAAGACCAAAAGCAAGCTACTTCAGACTGCACCTGAACCTAGGGTGACTAGAAGTATTGCCTCTCAGCTGGAAGCAGAGGATATGGCTGGGAAATACCAAAATTATGTCAAGGCACATGAGTATTTTAAAAGAAAAAGGGAACAAAAACAAGCACAAAGGGAGAAGGAAGAAGCAAAGGCAAAAGAATCTGAGGTAACCAAGCCTCCCTAAAGAGAATTAAGGTGAGATTTGATAATGTAACTCCTTCACCATCCTCCTCACCAGAAAAACAAACACCTCAGCAACCCTCTCAACCTTCTCCTCAACCAACATCTCAACCTTTACCACAACCTTCACCAAAACCCCTATCACCTGTAAAACAACCATCTTCACCTCTATCACAACCTTCAGAAAATCAACCATCTGATCCCCCATCACCTCAAGTAATCCAACCTTTTGAACCTTCACCTCCTCAATCTCAACTACCATCACCACCTTTATCTCCTCCACCTTCACAACAAGAAGAGATCCTTGCTGAAGAAGAGCAAGTGCTTGCTGATGCTCTATAGTTATCTCTCCTTCCTTCGGATCCCTACTCATTGCCCAAGTTTGGAACCCTGTCTGAAGAGCTACAGTATTTCAGACCAGCACCTGTTGTATCCTTGCATCATGGCTTAATCAGGAAAACTGCTGCTGAAGTTAGAAATCAATACAGTGCTCTTTCAGGAGGATTAGAAAAGATCAAGAAGGGCGTTGTCCCTCCTGCACATACTTGGGCTCCCATCAATCCATTCTCAAATGATTCCCTTAGGCTGAATAATGATGAATGGAGTTTTGTGAGGCAGCTGAACACTGAGTCTGAGCTGTTTCAGAGGGATCTGCACAAGGGAGTTGGAATGAGAGGCTACAGGCCTCCTAGAACTTGTTCAATCAGGCCAACCACTAAAATCTTGGTGAAACCTGATAGAATAGTTCCTAGGTATCTCTTAAAGGAAGGTCAGGGTGAGAAATTCAAAGAAGCTAAAGTTTATTCTGCATCTGCACCCCTGTCTGAAATGATGAGTCCTTCAGAGTGGGAATCTTTACCAGAGTTCATCAGTAACCAAGGAGGAGGCTTGGATCACCTACTTCTAGATTGGATGTGGTCTTCTTACTGGAAGATCAGAGAAGATGCTGGATCTTCTTCGGGAACAACTGGTCCTGAAGCTGATTGTGAAGTTGGACTTGGAAAGACAACTAATGTCACCTATCACTATCTGAGAGATCACTTTCCCCCACCTGTTGACTCTTTTAATGAAGACTGGGTAGTACTGAACCCCATTGGCACCTTCTTTTGCCCTGTGTTCAAACCTTCTGAATACAGTTTGGAGCCAGGCTTTGGAGTGCTTAGATTTGTTTGCCCCCACATCCAGCTAATCTTCTATGAATCTGAGCAAGACTTGTCTGAGGAAAATCTGAAGCTGAAGACCAAAGTTAAGAAGCTTGAAAAGAAGTATGCTGATCAAGAGAAGAAGACTAGGCATCTAATTGCTAAACAAGAGCAGATTCTTCAAGAACAGCAGCTTATCAGATCTTGTCAGCAAGAATTGAAAACTTCAGTGGAAGTAGCAATAGATAAGGCCAAGGAAGACTTGATTTCCTTTCTGACTGAGGCCTTGCTGAAGAAGAAGGATTAAACTGCTACTTTAGCCATTGTCTTTGCTTATTTTCATGTTTATAACAAGTGTCTGATTGTCTCTTTCTTTATCTGAACATTCATTAAATACAATCAGTGGCATATCTCATATTTTTTTGAGTTGATTGTTAGTGCTATGATATATATGTTTTATCTGAATTTATTGCTCTGTTACTGTTTTGCTCTGATATTCCCTTTTGATTGATGACAAAAGGGGGAGTATTAAACTAACCAAATCTGAATCTGAAGTGGTTACAGGACTCAGGGGGAGTACATATGTTTTTCTGAGAATTTTGAACAAATGAGTGAAATATACCTTAAACAGAACCCGTTAAAGGATATTTCTATCTCAGGGGGAGCTTTCTTATTCTTAAAAACTGATTACAGATTTGTATATTTTAACCAAATTTGTCATCATTAAAAAGGGGGAGAATGTTGAGTCTCAAAAATATCATAAGGTTGTTTATGATGTTTTAAGACAACTAGATTCCCAAGTTTTAATGGTTGACAAATTTCACTTAAAGTACTTATCATAGATACACATATGCTTTAATGTTTTATCTATGATTTCAGCAAGAGTCACTATGAGCCTACATAAAAAGACTAAGTGTTGAAGCTGTCTGAAGAAGCAGAACTCGTCTGAAGAGTTGAAGCTGTCTGAAGTAGTTCAACCCGTCTGAAGTATCAGTGTCGTCTGAAGTCTTTTGATGACGTGGCACCTCTAGTCTGAAGTATTGAAGTCGTCTGAAGTCTCATTTATGACGTGACACCCTCTGCTGAAGTTTGTGAAGACTTTTCTGAACCTCTGCTACACGTACCTTTTCAAACACGTATATAGCAAGGAACACATAGACCTTTCCTGGTGTTTTTGAATTTCATACACCACTGAGGAAATCTCTGCAACGCAGCCTCTGCAGCAACATTTGTAGCAGCCTTATGGCAGGAGCAACCTTGTACCGTGTCAGAAATATCAGAGCTCTCAAAAGCATGTCTCACAACGGATTAAATAGCATTTAATGCTATCTCTAAACGGTGGTATTTCAACGGATTGAAGATTGGGTATAAATACCCCTCCTTTGAAGACCATCGTGAGAGAAGAATTTTTTTAACAAGAACAAAAACTTGAAAAGTTTTCACTGCAACAACTCTGATAATCTTTATCTTTGTACACATATTGTATTATCCTGAGCATACCTCAGTTTTTTCTGTACATTTGTAATTGTTTAAGCTTCAAGACTGATATAGTTTGTAAGCTTAAGCATTTTATCTTCTCTGTATTTATTTGTTGAGCCTGGAGAGACTTGTCTGTAAAAGAATACTTGGTTGTAGAGCCTGGAGAGGCTTGACTGTAAAAGAATACTTGGTTGTAGAGCCTGAAGAGGCTTGACTGTAAAAGAGTACTTGTAATCTCAAAAGATTAAGAGAAAATCCAATTGCTAGTTGGCATTGGGACTGGACGTAGCTCACAGTGGTAGTGAGTGAACCAGGATAAATTCCTTGGCTAAGTTTTCTTACCCTTATCTCTTATCAATTCTTTTTATACTAATCAAGGGGTCAGAATAATTAATCTGATATTTTATAAAGGCACAAAACATCTTTTAAAATTAGTTTTTACAAGCCGTCTGAAAACTTCAGACAGCCTCTTAAAAGCCTGTCTGAAATCGTGTTCTTAGTACCTGTTTACGAAAAGCTTTCTAAAATATTTAGAAACACTATTCTACCCCCCCTTCTAGTGTTTCCCCGTGTTCCTACAGTCCCAGCTCAAGGCGGTGTCCTCATCAATCATCCTTTGGCAGGTGCTCTGCCACCTGAAACCAGCATCTCCAGATAACAAGAAGGTTGCTAAGGTCACCTTCTGAAACATAGGGCAGTCCATTGCTCTGAAGATCTTCTCAATCTCGTAAATCCAGTCAGCCGCTCCATCCGGGTCATAACCTCCTCAGAACGTAGGTGGATGGTTCCTCTGAAACCGTGCAAGCCAGTTCGTTTCGTGGTGTTGGTTAAGGTTGCCAACAACCTGTGCCATGGCCATCAAGGCATCGGCCATTGCTCGATCGTTTCTACCCCCAGCCATTACTCTTTCTGTATTTAAGAAAGGGTAAGCACACATACTAAGTAAAGTAGAAAAGCAAGGAAATCAAACAAACAACAATCAACCAAGCAGACAATTCACTCAAGCAACCAATCAATTACTCAACCAATCAATCAGATTAGCACATCAAAAGCATAGTAAACTCGTAACTCATGGCCGGTGAATCGACCTACTCTGATACCAACTAATGTGACACCCTTCTACCCCATACTCTTATATATTTAAGAAATTGCAGTTTAGAAAAGGGAAAGTCCCACGTTAGGTAAAAAGGTTCACAATCACTCTTATAATAACTCATAGTTCGAAAATGACTTTATTAAAGAAATTAAACTTTCAAATATAATTCCAATATAAAGCAGCGGAAATCTCCATAGGAATAAAAACAATTAATAATCTCCTGCCAAACAAGGCATCCAGAAGTTCATAAAAATACTCCTAATCTAGGAACATGGTAAAACCCCCAAGCACACCCTGATGTTACATCTACCAGAGCATGCCCTTTTATTCATAATTGACACCAGTTGTGTCCTCATCAACACCTGTAAAATATATCCACAGAATACGGTGAGGAAAAGGAATACTACCTATACATACACATAGAGAATACCTATCCTCACCCATGACATCATTACATCATGCCATCAATACATTAAATCACCAATAAATAACATTCGTCTAACTCAACATATATTTAGTCATCTATATCAACATATACATGTCATACCATCATTCCTATTCATAACACATAAATATATCCTCTATACATTCATCAAGCTCATCATCATCATAACCTCATTCACATATCATCATATAGTTATCATACCATCATTCACCCAATTAATCATATATTATATTCTCACACATAATACTCATCATCATCAATATTCATAACATCATTTAATAACACCATTTCATCATGAAATATCACACATCAATACTCCTCCCATCGTCTACCCAAAGATCATGACTTGGAACTCCACACAATGGGTGCACCTCGTCAATCACTCTAGTTAGTACCAAGATAATCTACCGGTGTTACCACACACTATCCGATAGGTTGTACCCCTTCTAATCGATTACAACCCCCTTGTAATCGATTACCCGCAAGCAAACTCTCTGGTAATCGATTACAACACCCCTGTAATCGATTACCCGCAAACAAACTCTCTGGTAATCGATTACAACACCCCTGTAATCGATTACCAGCAAGCCAACAGTGCTTCTGGGTTGCCCAGAATATTCTGGTAATCGATTACCACATCTAGTAATCGATTACCTGCGACGCAGATCGCAGATTTCACGATTTCTCACCCCTCTAAACCCATCCAATCAATCCCTAATCAGTCTTTTTCGTCTAAACATCATTCATACTCATTAATAACATCAAATACTCAATAAATCATCAAACTATTACAGATTATACCACCAATTCATCAAAACCCCAATTTCTCAATCCCTAATCACCTCTTTTTCAATTATCTTCAATATCATCTTTACTCTCATTCAATAATTCGTCAATACACATACAATAAATCATCAATCACCAGATTATATCATTATTCTAGTTATTCATTCATAAATTCGAATTATACATCTTAGATTACTACCCAAGTACCCCCTACATGCATATACAGGCAATACCCTCTCCCCCACCGTACCTTAGAATGAAGATCAAACTGCAACAGTCTTGGTTCTTGATTCTTGATTCCTTGATCACTCTGCAGCCACCTTCTCTTGGGATGTAGTTTCTCCACCCAATAGCTTAAACTTTCGGGATAAGTGGTTCATGACATGGTATTTATTGATGTCAATGGGTTTTTGAACACATTGATGCATTTGTTAATGTATTGGATATTTTACAAAAGTCTATTAGGTAAAATAAATTTTATTTAACGTATATTTTATTTTAAACATAGTTAAAATAAGTGCTAAACTTCTCACTACTATATTATACTATTATATTATATTATATATTATTATATATAATAAAGAGTTTAATTAGTATACACTGATAGTGTAAAAGAGTTTTACACAGTCATCCAATACTGTGATGCCTCATCATTTAATGAGTGTGACTAGGGGTGGAAATAGGTAAGGCTGCTCGTCCAGGGCCTACGGCCCAGCCTACTTAAGGCCTAGTTTGGCTTGACCCATTTAATAAAAAGGCCAGTTATAGGCTTTTGAAAAAGCCTTTTTAATTAAACAAGTCATATTTAGGCTTTTTAAAAAGCCTATTAGGCTTGACGGGCTAGGCTATTTATAAATAATATTATTTTTAATAAAAATATAAATATATTATACATAATAAATAGTATAATAATATATCTTTTAAATTTCTCATGTTGGCCTATTTTAGATATAGGCTTTTTGGCCTATTTAAAGACATATATCAATGACATATTTACATTATTAAAAAGTAAGTTTTTTAGCCTGTAAACATACTAGCCTATTTAGAGATAGACTTATTGACCTATTTAAATGTCAAAGTATGAAATATGCTTTTAAACAGGCTAATAGGCCAAACTAGACTTTCAAACAGGCCAGACTAGGCCCAAAAACATGGCATATGATAGGCTACAAGCCAGACTTGGGCCATAAAGATCTAATGTAGGCCAGACTTGGGCCCTACAAAGCCTAGCTTGGCTCGGCTTACTTCCACCCCTAAGTGTGTTACCTTATGTGTTATTAAATTCATTAAATGATGTGGCAATACATCATTCGATGACTATGTAATTTTTTTACACTGTCAGTGTATATCCATTAAATCCTATAATAAACTCTTCCACTCATATCCACGTGTCATTTTCTTAAAGTTTTTTCTGTTCAAAACCTCCTTTTTTGTATTAAATAATTTCTACAAAAACAATACCTTCATTCCTCAAATCCTTATTGCCTTAACCACATTTCTTCTCCCTTTCTAATACATCTTTTTTGTGAGAAATTTAAGTTATACAACATACAATATAGATTGAGGAAGAGAGAAAAAAAGAGAGAAATGTGAGATGTGATGAAAAGAGACAGAGAAAAAAGTGTGTTTTATGAGTTGTGTGAATTTGATATATCTTTTTTTTTTTCTTTCCTCCTCCTCTTTATTCTCTTCTTTTTTAGTCCTGCACTTTCCCTCTCTTTGCATCAATTTTTTCTCTCAGCGAAATTTTTTCCTCTTATACAAGTTATATCAGCCATACATAGGATCAAATCCACAATAAGGCTCTTGCGAGGTCCATGTGTCACAAAAGTCCATATAACTATATATCCTATAAATTACGATAATAATAGAGGGACAGGTGCACATTTACTATCCCATAATTACTTCTACTCTACTCAAACACAGACTTACTTGGGTATCAGAGTGTTTCTTGTAGGTCCAACCCAGTCTACCCAACTTCAACAGACTCATCCCGAATATGTAGATTTGCATCTGACCCAACTCCACTAAGAGTGACCCGAAGGCTAGTTTGACCATTGAATATACATGTAAGGATGTTTTTATTTAGAGTCTGTTTGATTTAGTTTTTTTTTTTAGTTTTTAAGAATTGCTTTTTATAAATAAAATGATTTATTTACAGAATTTCCAATATAAAAATAGAAAAAATAAAAAACAGTTTTCTAAGACACCTAAAAGTCACTACAAGAAAAAATGATTTTAACGGGGGTTGGTTTTGGATTTACTGGGGGTTTAAACTCCCGCTAAGTGTTTTACCATGGGTTGAGGGTAAAACGAGCGTCACAAAAAGCAAACACTGGAGAATATGTGATTTACCAGGGGTCTATAAACCGCCGGTAAGATCACAGAATTTAACGGGAGTTTAAACCTCCAATAAACCTCCAATAAATACAACAGACGCAAAAAGCAGATAATTACATGGGGTTAAAACCGGAGGTAATGTCTTCTTTCTTTTTGCTCTTCCCAAACATTTATAGGTAGCTCTTTCATTAGTTTGGTTAGCCTTTCAACCCATGCATTGCAATATTTGCTCCAAATACAATTATATGATAGACATTTTCTCAAATTACAAAGGTAAATCATACCAATTATATATATCTATACGTATCCTAATATAAACCTAAATATACTATTTAGAATATATTATATATATATAAGAAACTATATTAACACATATTTGCTAGCTACTGAAAGATACAAATAATTAAATTAGTCCTTGTAGTTATCGACTTGTTAAAAAATTAATTCAGAAAGTAAAGCAACACAACTAACATTTTCTAATAACCAAATTGAATATTTACTTATTCAATTAATAGAACAATGATACATGTCATATACACATGCAGAAAAAAGAAAAAAGAAACCAATGGCCAAAAGTTACCTGCTGGACACGGAAAGCAAAAAGCACGCCTTGCAAAATCAAAAACTCTCTAGTTGGTTCCTTTTCAGGTCCAGATAATACATCAAGTTCTGAGCCAACACGTTGCTTATACTTCTTTGCTAGTTGTACAGAAGAAAGCTTGATCTGAGATTGGGAGAATTACCACAAAGTAACATGAGCTATATTGTCTATGCAAGTTTAATATCAGTGCCCAAACAACTAAATTTTTCTAATGATAAAAAATATCTAATATTCAAATTTTAAATTTTGTATCTAATGGTTTTTATTGGTATGCTACCAGGTCCAGGTGTAAGACTTTTATGTTTTCTCACTATAGACAGAACCGTATCAAATTGCTATCTAGCCAATAAGATACAATATCATGCTATATAGCAATTATTCTTGTGGTGCTCTTCTTGCACCCATTTCGAGGCTATTTGCAAAAGGAAAAGTTAAATCTCAAATACATGTTAAGAATAAAATATTAATGAAGCAGGCATCCATTTGTCTAAAGTAGGCATCCTTATGTATAGATCTTGCTCACCTGCTTCCATTTGTCTGAAGTAGGCATCCTTGGTCTGTTGGTTCAACTTCTTCCCTTGCCTGCAAGAAGACCATACAAGCCATTTCTTCCTCATGGTTTTGCACAAGAGCTGCAAGCACAGAGCACCAAGAAACAACACTCTTCCTGCTAATTCTATTAAAGACCGTTTCAGAAGATACAATGTCACCACATTTTCCATAGAAATCAATAAGCCCATTGGTTCATAAATACAAAAAGTCCTATCATTTTTCAAAAACTTATGCATGTTTATGCCATGGCATATTGGCATGACAGTAATCGACACTAGATATATCAGCTGCTGAAAGAAATATCTAGCCTGAACAATTTTATAGCGAGAGTAGCAGTGATAGTAACAATGGTCATGGGCTACCTACCTCCAAAGTGTAGCAAGCAACCCAAAACTCGTCACCAGCAGAGATACCAACTATAGGACCAACTTCAAATTCCTACTACATACCATAGAAAAAAAAAAAGAATGGATTACAAGTAATAAAATTATGAAAACAAGCAACATTGGTTAAATTTAATTAAAAAAGATTTGGATCAAATGTGATATCATTCACCCCATCAATAAAAAATATCTGTAGAATCTGCTATTGCAATACCTATACCTTTCTAGCTTGTAACCTCTTCACAATCTCATACTTGTGTTATGAGGGAAACAGATATTATTAGAAATTGGACAAGACATTAAATTAGAGTTCCCATGTGATCATTGCATCTGCATGTTTGGTTTACCAGGAAAGACACCAACAAAACCATCAACACTCTCAATGAGATCATTGATGGAGACAACACCTAGTTCATCTTTATTTTCACCAAGCAGTGATGAAGAAGGATACATGTTAGTGCCCATCCCTAGACGCCTTCCTGTTTCCTTACCTATTGTAAGTTGATCATCTGAAAAATTGTTTTTTGTAGCATGAGCATCTAACAAAGTTTTCTTACTTAGGAAACTATACATTATACTTATATCATTGACCCAAAGAACAACACAGTTACATGTTTGTGACTCTGTAGAGGTAGAATCTCTCACAATCAGACACAAATTTATCACAATTTTCTTATCCTGTATTTACTATAGTACTCTGTGAGATAGGATTTACTTTAGCATTAAAAATTTCAAGATGCTGGAATTATTGCTAGATGTCATGTAAAGGCATCCAATTTTAGGTAGCATGAGATTGGTAGGTATCATGGTTCTTAAAAGTTATAATGGATTGTGTACTACCTGTTTAGGTGCACCTTTGTTGACCCTGTGCATCTTACCAGCAGCATCAATGTATGTTAGTGCATACTGTTGTATCTATTAAAGGTCTTGAAACAAATAACCATTAGAGTAGTAGGGATCGATCATGATGATGAGATGAGTCTGGGAAAGGAATAAGGGATAATAACAAGTATCTCTGCATTATTCCATCATTCCATGTTTGATATGAAATATGATATGAAACCTTAACAACTATTCAAAACACACCCTTGTCCACAAGGAAAGAGGTTAATGAAACTATTTGCCATTCCTAAGGCTCCTCCCATCGCCTGAGAATAGGCCATTCCAATCCAAATACCTGAATAAAAAGGAGAATAATACAAGTAATTTATATAATCTATGATTCATATATTCTTCAGAACAAAAGTAAACAACATAGAGACTTAACTCACAGATGCCAATGAAGTAGAATTAAATTTGATCATGCAAAAGAAAACATATTATCATAGTAAGTGCAGAT
Source organism: Sesbania bispinosa (assembly GCA_026901365.1). Classification (NCBI taxonomy): domain Eukaryota; kingdom Viridiplantae; phylum Streptophyta; class Magnoliopsida; order Fabales; family Fabaceae; genus Sesbania; species Sesbania bispinosa. The sequence goes on from QLOH01000537.1 coordinate 32,768, forward strand.
TTCTTTGTAGCTTCATATCTAGATCATTGATTCCAGGAAGCTCGAATGAAAGAACCCTACAAATGTTAAAAAAAAGTGAATTACTTCTTTTCATTCTCACAAGTCAGGTCACCACAAGAGAAGCAAACATGCATTAATATTCAAAACTAGAACTGTTCACTTTTCTACATAATCTACATGTCAAGTGAAAGTGTCATCATCCAAAATGTGCAGATTTCACAATTCACAATCCCTATGCTATCAGGAATTCAGAATATCACACAAAAAAAAAGCCTATTGCTAATAATTTAAAATTGGAAATAGAATAAAAGCAGAAATTGAAGAGAAAAGAAAGGAATGAGAGAAGCTACGTTGGGATTAGGATTGGAAGAAACTAAGAAGAAAATATGCTCCAGTCGCTGGCCATATCCGTGTGGAGCTTTCCCTTTGCCATCGCTGAAAAACGGGCTCCACAACGTCACCATCGCGTTGCCTCACGACCGCGCCCTGTTCTACAACCAAAATCGCACCACCAATTGCAAGGAATGACACCGTCATCCACCCAACCATTCGCACCACCGTCTCTGCCAAGCCTTTGCCATCATAGCGCTTCCCTAGCTCGCGACGATCGTACGCACTGTGATTCGTCGCGTTGCCCCTTTGCTACCTCAAATGTACCCTAAAGCATCACGGTCATGATTTAGGGTTCCACCAGTGGATATTGGATGTCAAAGGTTAATGGAATTGGAGAATGAAGATGTGCTAAAAGGCTTGCGGTTTCAATTTATGATGAAACTTCTATAAGACTTGTTGATAAAATTGCAGATGCTCGGTTTGGAAGGAGGAAGATGATGGTCATTCGATGAGAATAATTTACTTTTGCGAGAAAGGATTTAGTAAACCTAACACAAACGCCAAAGCTTTTCTTATTCTTAACCACAGTTAACCAACCCCTAGTAAACAAATGACACGAATGTTTTTTTCTTTATTTTACCTACAGTTAGATCAACCCCAGCTAAATAACCATGGGTAAAATCCTTTTTTCTTGTTGTGAGTAGTTTCAAAAGTTTAGTTTTTAAAAACTAAAAAACAGTCACACTTTTCAAAATTGTTTGCAAAAACTATCTGTCAAACAAATTTCTCATTTTTCTATTTTTAAAAATAGAAAATAATTTTTAAAAATTGTAAACAAACATGTTGTTAGTTTTTCCCCTATTATCTTTTAAGAAGTTGTTTTCTTTTTATTTATCTTTTAATGAGGTTTATTATTTTGTTTTATTTTTCTTTTACTTCTCAACTCACATAGTGCACATAATAGAGATCCAAGCACCAGATTACATAACCACAATATGTTGCCTATTCTACTTTTTTTTTCTTCTTTTTCATTTGTTGAACAAATGCACTACTAGAATATTGGCCATTAGTGACCGAAAAATCAGTCTCCAAATATATAAAATCGGTCACTAAAGTAGTTAGTGACCGAATTAGAGACTGGTTTTATCAGTCACGAAAAGCCTGGTCCCTAATCCTTTTGTGACTGATTTAGTGGCCGAAATCTTAGTGATCGATTTGGATACTGGGTTTAGAGACAGAATTAGTGACTGATTTGGAGGCTGAGTTCAGAGACAACTTTAGTGACTGAATTAGAGACTGATTTTTAGACCCTGTTTTGGAGACTAGGTGTAGAGTCTAGGTTTAGAGACCAATTTAGAGACCGGCTAGACTGATTGTTTTGAGTGAATTTGTGACTGATTTAGCGTCAAACTTAGTGACCGATTCTGTGACTATTTTTGTAAGAAATTTTCCCTATTTGTGAATGTTTTAGTGACTGAATTTTGTGACAGATTTAGCATCAAACTTATTGACCGATTTTGTGACCAATTTTGTAAAAAAAACTTCCCAAATTTGTGACTAGTTTAGTGACTGCTTTTTTTTGTCAATGACTGATTATGCAAATACCTATTTTATTCCTCTTAATTGCCATCTACTTTTTATTTAAAATAATTTATTTGCTTATATTATAAATGAAATTTCATGATATTTTTATTCAAACTAATTTTGATCATTAGCCTAAAGATAGAAACGTCTTGAAGATCAATTAACGGTAAATAACTGTAAGGAGCTTGACACAATCCAAGACCTGTTGAAAGCACCAAAGCTATCAAAGATAGGAACTTGACACAATCTGTGACCTGCCGGAAGCACCAAAGTTATCAAATATAGGAACTTGACACAATTTGTGACCTGCCGAAAGCACCAAAGTTATCAAGATATAAGCAACTAGACCCTAACCAAGACCTGCTGGTAGAACCTAAGTTATCAAGTAGTTCTTTAATCCAAGAACAAAGGATAAGCTCTCACAATGAGAAAACTCAAATTTTATTGATAAAATAACTTACTACAAACTGATTCTCAATGCTAATATATAGCAAACAAATTTCCTAAAATAAACTATCTAAAAGATACAGTCCTAAATTGAATAGATTTAATAAAATCCTAAAAGATTTAAATCCTAAATAATATAATCCTAAAAGATGTAAATATAATCCTAAGAGATCTGATATTGATTCATAACATATCTGATCCTAAATATATCAGTTATGATCTGATTAGATACACTTTCCCGAAATAGGCTCTCCTAAGATTCGGATAACAAACATAATCGATTGTCAGATCAGATAACATTCTTGTACTTCAATCCGAGTTAAGTTAAACCACTTCTTTGGTTCTTCTATTCGGTGGTCTACCTTCCTTTGGACTTCAGTGATTAAGAGTTGCAAAGCTCTCTTTAACCGCTCAGACCTGACCTCGATCATTGGATCTTTAATCCCTTGCAATGCATCTGAGGCATCCTCGTTGAGGTCGGATGGGATTGTGTCATTCCCCCTTCTTTGAAAGGATTCGTCCTCGAATCTGATTCATCACCTAAAACAAATAAGGATAAATCAGTTACATTGAATGTTGCACTAACATTACCATATTCACTTGGAAGATCTATCTTGTAGGCATTGTCATTGATCCTCTCTAGAACTTGGAATGGACCATCTCCTCTTGGTTGAAGCTTGTAATACTTCCTTTGAGATGGAAACCTCTCTTTCCTCATGTGAATCCAGACCCAGTCGCCTGGTTCAAATACTACCTTCCTCCGCCCTTTATTGGCCCGTTTTGCATACTGCCCATTTTTTCTCTCAATATTAGCTTGGACCTTTGCATGTAATTCACTGACATAACCTGCTTTCCTTTTACCATCTAAGTTGGAAAATTCAGAAATAGGTAATGGCAAAATATTCAAAGGAGTTAGTGGATTAAAACCATATACAACCTCAAATGGTGAAAAAGAAGTAGTATAGTGTACCGTCCGGTTATATGCAAACTCAACATGTGGTAAACATTTTTCCCTTAATACCTTAAAAACAACATGTAAGTGTTCAACATGTGCATTATAAGATTTGTTGTAAACCAAAATGTTATTAAAGTAAACTACCACAAATTTTCCTATGAAAGAGCGCAACACATGATTCATTAACCTCATAAAGGTATTGAGTGCATTAGTTAAGCCGAAGGGCATCACTAACAACTCATACAAACCATACTTTGTTTTAAAAGCAGTTTTCCACTCACTACCCTCTTTCATTCGAATTTGATAGGAACCACTTTTCAAATCAATTTTAGAGAACAAACAAGCACCATGCAACTCATCAAGCATATCGTCGAACCTAGGAACTGGATAACAATATTTTACCGTAATCTTGTGAAAGTTGTCTGAAAGGGAAACAAACAAGACAGTCTTTTAAGAGTAAGGATGTTGTTTCAACTAGCAGACCACTAGAACTTTTACACATTGACTTGTTTGGTCCTATTAGAACAGAAAGTCTTAGTGGTAAGAAATATGGTTTGGTCATTGTTGATGACTATTCTAGATTTACTTGGGTGTTATTCCTAAGAAGCAAGGATGAGACTTTTAGGAATTTCACAATATTCTGCAAGAAGGTACAGAATGAGAAAGGATTCAGTATTTCTGTTATCAGAAGTGATCATGGTGGAGAGTTTGAGAATGCAAACTTTCAAATGTTCTGTGATGAGAATGGGATCTCACACAATTTCTATGTGGCCAGAACACCTCAACAGAATGGGGTTGTTGAGAGAAAGAACAGAAGTTTGCAAGAGATGGCAAGGACCATGCTCAACTCATGCAGCTTACCAAGATCCTTCTGGGTAGAAGCTGTTAGCACAACATGTTACCTTCAAAACAGAATATTGGTAAGACCAATTCTGAAAAAGACTCCCTATGAACCGTGGAAAGGAAGAAAACCCAACATATCATACTTCCACACCTTTGGATGTGAATGTTTTATACTCAACACCAAGGATGATCTTGGAAAATTTGATGCAAAGTCTGATAAAGGATTTTTCATTGGATATTCTGAAACATCTAAAGCCTATAGAGTGTATAACTCTATAACTTTAATTGTTGAAGAAACTATTCATGTTAAATTCAATGATAACAAAGAGACTGATAGGGAACTATCAGATCTAGAGGATGATTTTGCAGGAATGGAGCTGAATGACCACAGCAGCTTGAAGGATGAGCAGCTGTCTGAAGTACCTACTGTTACTAAACCTCTTCAGACAAATGTTGAGTCTCAGATAGAACAAACAGATGTGATACCTCCTCAGAAACCTGATTGGAAATACAAATCACATCATCCTAAAGAGCAAATCATTGGCTGCACTTCAGAAGGAGTTAAGACAAGATCAAAAATTCAAGAATCTGAATTCTCTTGCTCTCCTGTTTGAAATAGATCCAAGGAACATTGATGAAGCTCTGCATGATGAAGGGTGGATCCTAGCCATGCAAGAAGAGCTGAATCAGTTTGCTAGGAGTGATGTCTGGACCTTTGTTCCTAAACCCCATGGGAAAAACTATTATTGGAACCAAATGGGTGTTCAGAAATAAGCTGTCTGAAGAAGGCAAGGTAGTCAGAAACAAGGCAAGATTACTTGCTCAAGGATACAACCAGCAAGAAGGTATTGATTTCACTGAAAGCTTTGCCCCAGTGGCCAGGTTAGAAGCAATTAAAATTCTTTTATCTTATGCTGTAAATAATGGCATCAAGCTATATCAAATGGATGTTAAAAGTGCCTTCCTCAATGGTCTCATTGAAGAAGAAGTCTTTGTTAGACAACCCCCTGGTTTTGAAGATATTGCTTTTCCTGAACATATTTTCAAACTAAAAAAGGCTCTCTATGGTCTAAAACAAGCCCCAAGAGATTGGTATGACAGATTGAGCAGTTTTCTAATCTCAAATGGTTTTGAAAGAGGAAAAGTGGACACAACTCTTTTTAGAAAACAGTCTAACAAAGATCTTATACTTGTTCAGATATATGTTGATGACATTATTTTTGGTTCAACTGACTCTTCATTGTGCAAGGAGTTTTCAGAGTTAATGCAATCAGAGTTTGAAATGAGTTTAATGGGTGAACTAAAAGTTTTCTTAGGACTTCAGATTAAGCAAGATTCTGACTGTATATGGATCCATCAAGAAAAATATACAAAGGAAATGCTTAAGAAGTTTAACTTACATGATTGCAAACCCATGTCAACTCCAATGCATCCCTCTGCATCTTTAAATAAAGATGAGAAGGAAGAACCAGTGAATCAAACTTTGTGTAGAGGAATGATTGGATCATTATTATATCTAACAGCAAGCAGACCTGACATAGTGTTCAGTGTATGTCTGTGTGCTAGATTTCAATCTGATCCAAGGAGTACTCACTACAAAGCTGTAAAGAATTTTCAGATATCTTAAAGGTACTACTAATCTTGGTCTGTGCTATAAGAAAAGTAAGGATTGCAGGTTAATAGGTTAATGTGATGCTGATTTTGCTGGAGACAGAATTGAAAGAAAAAGCACTAGTGGTGGATATCATTTCTTTGGAGAAAATATGATTAGCTGGTCAAGCAAAAGGCAAAGCACAACTGCCTTATCAACAACTGAAGCAGAATACATCTCAGCAGCCAGTTGTTGCTCACAACTGTTATGGGTGAAGTATCAGTTAGAAGATTTAACATTACTATATTTTCTATACCTGTTTTGTGTGATAATACAAGTGCTATTAATTTGTCTAAAAATCCCATTCAACATTCTAGGGCTAAACATATAGAAATAAAACATCATTTCATTAGAGACTATGTTCAGAAAGGTGTTTTTGATATTCAGTTTATTGATACAGAGCATCAATGGGCTGATATATTCACAAAACCTCTCACTGAAGATAGATTTAAGTTCATTAGAAATAATCTGAACATACATGCATTTTGATTGTGTGTGATTTGATTTGTTGAAAATGATGTATCTGAAATTTCAGCTTGTCTGAAACAAGTGACCTGTCTGAAATTTTGGGTTGTCTGAAATCTATATGGGTGTCTGAAATCTGTCACTTGTCTGAAGTAAACAAATGACGTGGCTTTCTGAGACGGTTTAATTCCATTTATTTGTCTCTTCCACTTCGCACGTTTTCCTATGTCTGCGCAGCCAGTACATGCCATCATTACTTCATGGATCTATAAATACAGAAGCTAGTGGGTCAGAGAACTTCACCGTTCACTATTCTGTATTCACCTCTTGAGATCCTTCTTCTACAAGCAATTTATTTCTCTCTCAAGTTCTTCAGAAAACTCTTCAATGGCTCCTAAGAAATCTGCTAGAAGCAACATCGTGAAGACTAAGGGTGTAGTCCTGGAGGATCTTCAATCTTTGGGAATGGACTTATTTGCTGAGTTCGATGCAGCTGGGTGGACTCCGTATTTCAATCACAACTTGACACAGTGGCATGAGCAGAGTGTGCCGGATTTCTGGGCTACTGCCAGAGGAATACCCAATCCTTAGGGTATCTACACTAGCATCAAGGCCACAGTACGAGGTGTCCCTATCTTTATTGATGAAGATATCCTTGCTCACATCTGTGAGGTCAGGACTGAAGGAGCTGTATTCACTCCTGGCTGGGAAGCAAGAAATGGTGGACAAAAGCAGTTCACAGAGTTTCTGTATGGCACCTCTGAACCAGTAAGCTTGGATGCAAAGCATATGTCAGACAAGGCTAGGGTTTTGCATGCCATCTTAGGGTGCTCTGTAATCCCTAAGAGTGGAAGTAGAAACCATGTTTCTGAGTTGGAGAGATTTTGTCTGATTCACCTACTGCAGAAGAAAAAGGTGAACCTCCCCAACATCATAATGTACCACATGCAGAAGCGTCTCAGAGACTCTGCTGGGAGCTTCCCTCACAATACCATCATCACCAAGATCTTGCTGCATTTCAAAGTCCCCATTGAGAGGCTTTTTGATCGCCTTTCACAACCTGTGTTTGGTGAATCAAACCTCAAGAGCATGGGAGTGGAGCTGACTCCAAGACCTCCCTCTCCGTCCATGAAGGAGAGCCTTCTTCTTGAGAAAGCTGCAAGAAGGAAGACAACAATGGAGGTTCTTGAGAATGAACTCAGAGGAGACATAAGGAGGCATGAGTTCAAGCCATCAAAACCCTCTCCTCAAGCAAAATTGAAGAAGCTACCTGTAAGGAATGTTGCTAAGGTAGCATCTGCATCTGTGCAGAGTCAGGTGTCTGAACCTGTTTGAAGGCATCACAAAGGCCATCTGAAATTGTGGGTCAGTTGTCTGAACCTGTACAGACTCCACAGCCTACTTCTGAAAAGGAAGGACATGCTCAAGAGGCGGATGAAACTGATGCAGTTGTAGCTGAGCCATTGGCTGCATGCCCATCTGATCCTGAACTCATTCAGGTGGCAGCATTGGCTACTACTTTGGAGCATGAGGAGCTAGAGAAGAAAGCAGAACAAGAGAAGACTGATAGAGCTCTTGCTATTGCTTCACAATTGGCCTATGCTGAAGATGATAGGCAAGCAACCATAGCTGAGGGAGCAAAGAAAAGGAAGAGGTCAAGTGCACCTCAAAGAAGGAAGACCAAAGCAAGCTACTTCAGACTGCACCTGAACCTAGGGTGACTAGAAGTATTGCCTCTCAGCTGGAAGCAGAGGATATGGCTGGGAAATACCAAAATTATGTCAAGGCACATGAGTATTTTAAAAGAAAAAGGGAACAAAACAAGCACAAAGGGAGAAGGAAGAAGCAAAGGCAAAAGAATCTGAGGTAACCAAGCCTCCCTAAAGAGAATTAAGGTGAGATTTGATAATGTAACTCCTTCACCATCCTCCTCACCAGAAAAACAAACACCTCAGCAACCCTCTCAACCTTCTCCTCAACCAACATCTCAACCTTTACCACAACCTTCACCAAAACCCCTATCACCTGTAAAACAACCATCTTCACCTCTATCACAACCTTCAGAAAATCAACCATCTGATCCCCCATCACCTCAAGTAATCCAACCTTTTGAACCTTCACCTCCTCAATCTCAACTACCATCACCACCTTTATCTCCTCCACCTTCACAACAAGAAGAGATCCTTGCTGAAGAAGAGCAAGTGCTTGCTGATGCTCTATAGTTATCTCTCCTTCCTTCGGATCCCTACTCATTGCCCAAGTTTGGAACCCTGTCTGAAGAGCTACAGTATTTCAGACCAGCACCTGTTGTATCCTTGCATCATGGCTTAATCAGGAAAACTGCTGCTGAAGTTAGAAATCAATACAGTGCTCTTTCAGGAGGATTAGAAAAGATCAAGAAGGGCGTTGTCCCTCCTGCACATACTTGGGCTCCCATCAATCCATTCTCAAATGATTCCCTTAGGCTGAATAATGATGAATGGAGTTTTGTGAGGCAGCTGAACACTGAGTCTGAGCTGTTTCAGAGGGATCTGCACAAGGGAGTTGGAATGAGAGGCTACAGGCCTCCTAGAACTTGTTCAATCAGGCCAACCACTAAAATCTTGGTGAAACCTGATAGAATAGTTCCTAGGTATCTCTTAAAGGAAGGTCAGGGTGAGAAATTCAAAGAAGCTAAAGTTTATTCTGCATCTGCACCCCTGTCTGAAATGATGAGTCCTTCAGAGTGGGAATCTTTACCAGAGTTCATCAGTAACCAAGGAGGAGGCTTGGATCACCTACTTCTAGATTGGATGTGGTCTTCTTACTGGAAGATCAGAGAAGATGCTGGATCTTCTTCGGGAACAACTGGTCCTGAAGCTGATTGTGAAGTTGGACTTGGAAAGACAACTAATGTCACCTATCACTATCTGAGAGATCACTTTCCCCCACCTGTTGACTCTTTTAATGAAGACTGGGTAGTACTGAACCCCATTGGCACCTTCTTTTGCCCTGTGTTCAAACCTTCTGAATACAGTTTGGAGCCAGGCTTTGGAGTGCTTAGATTTGTTTGCCCCCACATCCAGCTAATCTTCTATGAATCTGAGCAAGACTTGTCTGAGGAAAATCTGAAGCTGAAGACCAAAGTTAAGAAGCTTGAAAAGAAGTATGCTGATCAAGAGAAGAAGACTAGGCATCTAATTGCTAAACAAGAGCAGATTCTTCAAGAACAGCAGCTTATCAGATCTTGTCAGCAAGAATTGAAAACTTCAGTGGAAGTAGCAATAGATAAGGCCAAGGAAGACTTGATTTCCTTTCTGACTGAGGCCTTGCTGAAGAAGAAGGATTAAACTGCTACTTTAGCCATTGTCTTTGCTTATTTTCATGTTTATAACAAGTGTCTGATTGTCTCTTTCTTTATCTGAACATTCATTAAATACAATCAGTGGCATATCTCATATTTTTTTGAGTTGATTGTTAGTGCTATGATATATATGTTTTATCTGAATTTATTGCTCTGTTACTGTTTTGCTCTGATATTCCCTTTTGATTGATGACAAAAGGGGGAGTATTAAACTAACCAAATCTGAATCTGAAGTGGTTACAGGACTCAGGGGGAGTACATATGTTTTTCTGAGAATTTTGAACAAATGAGTGAAATATACCTTAAACAGAACCCGTTAAAGGATATTTCTATCTCAGGGGGAGCTTCTTATTCTTAAAAACTGATTACAGATTTGTATATTTTAACCAAATTTGTCATCATTAAAAAGGGGGAGAATGTTGAGTCTCAAAAATATCATAAGGTTGTTTATGATGTTTTAAGACAACTAGATTCCCAAGTTTTAATGGTTGACAAATTTCACTTAAAGTACTTATCATAGATACACATATGCTTTAATGTTTTATCTATGATTTCAGCAAGAGTCACTATGAGCCTACATAAAAAGACTAAGTGTTGAAGCTGTCTGAAGAAGCAGAACTCGTCTGAAGAGTTGAAGCTGTCTGAAGTAGTTCAACCCGTCTGAAGTATCAGTGTCGTCTGAAGTCTTTTGATGACGTGGCACCTCTAGTCTGAAGTATTGAAGTCGTCTGAAGTCTCATTTATGACGTGACACCCTCTGCTGAAGTTTGTGAAGACTTTTCTGAACCTCTGCTACACGTACCTTTTCAAACACGTATATAGCAAGGAACACATAGACCTTTCCTGGTGTTTTTGAATTTCATACACCACTGAGGAAATCTCTGCAACGCAGCCTCTGCAGCAACATTTGTAGCAGCCTTATGGCAGGAGCAACCTTGTACCGTGTCAGAAATATCAGAGCTCTCAAAAGCATGTCTCACAACGGATTAAATAGCATTTAATGCTATCTCTAAACGGTGGTATTTCAACGGATTGAAGATTGGGTATAAATACCCCTCCTTTGAAGACCATCGTGAGAGAAGAATTTTTTTAACAAGAACAAAAACTTGAAAAGTTTTCACTGCAACAACTCTGATAATCTTTATCTTTGTACACATATTGTATTATCCTGAGCATACCTCAGTTTTTTCTGTACATTTGTAATTGTTTAAGCTTCAAGACTGATATAGTTTGTAAGCTTAAGCATTTTATCTTCTCTGTATTTATTTGTTGAGCCTGGAGAGACTTGTCTGTAAAAGAATACTTGGTTGTAGAGCCTGGAGAGGCTTGACTGTAAAAGAATACTTGGTTGTAGAGCCTGAAGAGGCTTGACTGTAAAAGAGTACTTGTAATCTCAAAAGATTAAGAGAAAATCCAATTGCTAGTTGGCATTGGGACTGGACGTAGCTCACAGTGGTAGTGAGTGAACCAGGATAAATTCCTTGGCTAAGTTTTCTTACCCTTATCTCTTATCAATTCTTTTTATACTAATCAAGGGGTCAGAATAATTAATCTGATATTTTATAAAGGCACAAAACATCTTTTAAAATTAGTTTTTACAAGCCGTCTGAAAACTTCAGACAGCCTCTTAAAAGCCTGTCTGAAATCGTGTTCTTAGTACCTGTTTACGAAAAGCTTTCTAAAATATTTAGAAACACTATTCTACCCCCCCTTCTAGTGTTTCCCCGTGTTCCTACAGTCCCAGCTCAAGGCGGTGTCCTCATCAATCATCCTTTGGCAGGTGCTCTGCCACCTGAAACCAGCATCTCCAGATAACAAGAAGGTTGCTAAGGTCACCTTCTGAAACATAGGGCAGTCCATTGCTCTGAAGATCTTCTCAATCTCGTAAATCCAGTCAGCCGCTCCATCCGGGTCATAACCTCCTCAGAACGTAGGTGGATGGTTCCTCTGAAACCGTGCAAGCCAGTTCGTTTCGTGGTGTTGGTTAAGGTTGCCAACAACCTGTGCCATGGCCATCAAGGCATCGGCCATTGCTCGATCGTTTCTACCCCCAGCCATTACTCTTTCTGTATTTAAGAAAGGGTAAGCACACATACTAAGTAAAGTAGAAAAGCAAGGAAATCAAACAAACAACAATCAACCAAGCAGACAATTCACTCAAGCAACCAATCAATTACTCAACCAATCAATCAGATTAGCACATCAAAAGCATAGTAAACTCGTAACTCATGGCCGGTGAATCGACCTACTCTGATACCAACTAATGTGACACCCTTCTACCCCATACTCTTATATATTTAAGAAATTGCAGTTTAGAAAAGGGAAAGTCCCACGTTAGGTAAAAAGGTTCACAATCACTCTTATAATAACTCATAGTTCGAAAATGACTTTATTAAAGAAATTAAACTTTCAAATATAATTCCAATATAAAGCAGCGGAAATCTCCATAGGAATAAAAACAATTAATAATCTCCTGCCAAACAAGGCATCCAGAAGTTCATAAAAATACTCCTAATCTAGGAACATGGTAAAACCCCCAAGCACACCCTGATGTTACATCTACCAGAGCATGCCCTTTTATTCATAATTGACACCAGTTGTGTCCTCATCAACACCTGTAAAATATATCCACAGAATACGGTGAGGAAAAGGAATACTACCTATACATACACATAGAGAATACCTATCCTCACCCATGACATCATTACATCATGCCATCAATACATTAAATCACCAATAAATAACATTCGTCTAACTCAACATATATTTAGTCATCTATATCAACATATACATGTCATACCATCATTCCTATTCATAACACATAAATATATCCTCTATACATTCATCAAGCTCATCATCATCATAACCTCATTCACATATCATCATATAGTTATCATACCATCATTCACCCAATTAATCATATATTATATTCTCACACATAATACTCATCATCATCAATATTCATAACATCATTTAATAACACCATTTCATCATGAAATATCACACATCAATACTCCTCCCATCGTCTACCCAAAGATCATGACTTGGAACTCCACACAATGGGTGCACCTCGTCAATCACTCTAGTTAGTACCAAGATAATCTACCGGTGTTACCACACACTATCCGATAGGTTGTACCCCTTCTAATCGATTACAACCCCCTTGTAATCGATTACCCGCAAGCAAACTCTCTGGTAATCGATTACAACACCCCTGTAATCGATTACCCGCAAACAAACTCTCTGGTAATCGATTACAACACCCCTGTAATCGATTACCAGCAAGCCAACAGTGCTTCTGGGTTGCCCAGAATATTCTGGTAATCGATTACCACATCTAGTAATCGATTACCTGCGACGCAGATCGCAGATTTCACGATTTCTCACCCCTCTAAACCCATCCAATCAATCCCTAATCAGTCTTTTTCGTCTAAACATCATTCATACTCATTAATAACATCAAATACTCAATAAATCATCAAACTATTACAGATTATACCACCAATTCATCAAAACCCCAATTTCTCAATCCCTAATCACCTCTTTTCAATTATCTTCAATATCATCTTTACTCTCATTCAATAATTCGTCAATACACATACAATAAATCATCAATCACCAGATTATATCATTATTCTAGTTATTCATTCATAAATTCGAATTATACATCTTAGATTACTACCCAAGTACCCCCTACATGCATATACAGGCAATACCCTCTCCCCCACCGTACCTTAGAATGAAGATCAAACTGCAACAGTCTTGGTTCTTGATTCTTGATTCCTTGATCACTCTGCAGCCACCTTCTCTTGGGATGTAGTTTCTCCACCCAATAGCTTAAACTTTCGGGATAAGTGGTTCATGACATGGTATTTATTGATGTCAATGGGTTTTTGAACACATTGATGCATTTGTTAATGTATTGGATATTTTACAAAAGTCTATTAGGTAAAATAAATTTTATTTAACGTATATTTTATTTTAAACATAGTTAAAATAAGTGCTAAACTTCTCACTACTATATTATACTATTATATTATATTATATATTATTATATATAATAAAGAGTTTAATTAGTATACACTGATAGTGTAAAAGAGTTTTACACAGTCATCCAATACTGTGATGCCTCATCATTTAATGAGTGTGACTAGGGGTGGAAATAGGTAAGGCTGCTCGTCCAGGGCCTACGGCCCAGCCTACTTAAGGCCTAGTTTGGCTTGACCCATTTAATAAAAAGGCCAGTTATAGGCTTTTGAAAAAGCCTTTTTAATTAAACAAGTCATATTTAGGCTTTTTAAAAAGCCTATTAGGCTTGACGGGCTAGGCTATTTATAAATAATATTATTTTTAATAAAAATATAAATATATTATACATAATAAATAGTATAATAATATATCTTTAAATTTCTCATGTTGGCCTATTTTAGATATAGGCTTTTTGGCCTATTTAAAGACATATATCAATGACATATTTACATTATTAAAAGTAAGTTTTTTAGCCTGTAAACATACTAGCCTATTTAGAGATAGACTTATTGACCTATTTAAATGTCAAAGTATGAAATATGCTTTTAAACAGGCTAATAGGCCAAACTAGACTTTCAAACAGGCCAGACTAGGCCCAAAAACATGGCATATGATAGGCTACAAGCCAGACTTGGGCCATAAAGATCTAATGTAGGCCAGACTTGGGCCCTACAAAGCCTAGCTTGGCTCGGCTTACTTCCACCCCTAAGTGTGTTACCTTATGTGTTATTAAATTCATTAAATGATGTGGCAATACATCATTCGATGACTATGTAATTTTTTTACACTGTCAGTGTATATCCATTAAATCCTATAATAAACTCTTCCACTCATATCCACGTGTCATTTTCTTAAAGTTTTTTCTGTTCAAAACCTCCTTTTTTGTATTAAATAATTTCTACAAAAACAATACCTTCATTCCTCAAATCCTTATTGCCTTAACCACATTTCTTCTCCCTTTCTAATACATCTTTTTTGTGAGAAATTTAAGTTATACAACATACAATATAGATTGAGGAAGAGAGAAAAAAAGAGAGAAATGTGAGATGTGATGAAAAGAGACAGAGAAAAAAGTGTGTTTTATGAGTTGTGTGAATTTGATATATCTTTTTTTTTTTCTTTCCTCCTCCTCTTTATTCTCTTCTTTTTTAGTCCTGCACTTTCCCTCTCTTTGCATCAATTTTTTCTCTCAGCGAAATTTTTTCCTCTTATACAAGTTATATCAGCCATACATAGGATCAAATCCACAATAAGGCTCTTGCGAGGTCCATGTGTCACAAAAGTCCATATAACTATATATCCTATAAATTACGATAATAATAGAGGGACAGGTGCACATTTACTATCCCATAATTACTTCTACTCTACTCAAACACAGACTTACTTGGGTATCAGAGTGTTTCTTGTAGGTCCAACCCAGTCTGCCCAACTTCAACAGACTCATCCCGAATATGTAGATTTGCATCTGACCCAACTCCACTAAGAGTGACCCGAAGGCTAGTTTGACCATTGAATATACATGTAAGGATGTTTTTATTTAGAGTCTGTTTGATTTAGTTTTTTTTTTAGTTTTTAAGAATTGCTTTTTATAAATAAAATGATTTATTTACAGAATTTCCAATATAAAAATAGAAAAAATAAAAAACAGTTTTCTAAGACACCTAAAAGTCACTACAAGAAAAAATGATTTTAACGGGGGTTGGTTTTGGATTTACTGGGGGTTTAAACTCCCGCTAAGTGTTTTACCATGGGTTGAGGGTAAAACGAGCGTCACAAAAAGCAAACACTGGAGAATATGTGATTTACCAGGGGTCTATAAACCGCCGGTAAGATCACAGAATTTAACGGGAGTTTAAACCTCCAATAAACCTCCAATAAATACAACAGACGCAAAAAGCAGATAATTACATGGGGTTAAAACCGGAGGTAATGTCTTCTTTCTTTTTGCTCTTCCCAAACATTTATAGGTAGCTCTTTCATTAGTTTGGTTAGCCTTTCAACCCATGCATTGCAATATTTGCTCCAAATACAATTATATGATAGACATTTTCTCAAATTACAAAGGTAAATCATACCAATTATATATATCTATACGTATCCTAATATAAACCTAAATATACTATTTAGAATATATTATATATATATAAGAAACTATATTAACACATATTTGCTAGCTACTGAAAGATACAAATAATTAAATTAGTCCTTGTAGTTATCGACTTGTTAAAAAATTAATTCAGAAAGTAAAGCAACACAACTAACATTTTCTAATAACCAAATTGAATATTTACTTATTCAATTAATAGAACAATGATACATGTCATATACACATGCAGAAAAAAGAAAAAAGAAACCAATGGCCAAAAGTTACCTGCTGGACACGGAAAGCAAAAAGCACGCCTTGCAAAATCAAAAACTCTCTAGTTGGTTCCTTTTCAGGTCCAGATAATACATCAAGTTCTGAGCCAACACGTTGCTTATACTTCTTTGCTAGTTGTACAGAAGAAAGCTTGATCTGAGATTGGGAGAATTACCACAAAGTAACATGAGCTATATTGTCTATGCAAGTTTAATATCAGTGCCCAAACAACTAAATTTTTCTAATGATAAAAAATATCTAATATTCAAATTTTAAATTTTGTATCTAATGGTTTTTATTGGTATGCTACCAGGTCCAGGTGTAAGACTTTTATGTTTTCTCACTATAGACAGAACCGTATCAAATTGCTATCTAGCCAATAAGATACAATATCATGCTATATAGCAATTATTCTTGTGGTGCTCTTCTTGCACCCATTTCGAGGCTATTTGCAAAAGGAAAAGTTAAATCTCAAATACATGTTAAGAATAAAATATTAATGAAGCAGGCATCCATTTGTCTAAAGTAGGCATCCTTATGTATAGATCTTGCTCACCTGCTTCCATTTGTCTGAAGTAGGCATCCTTGGTCTGTTGGTTCAACTTCTTCCCTTGCCTGCAAGAAGACCATACAAGCCATTTCTTCCTCATGGTTTTGCACAAGAGCTGCAAGCACAGAGCACCAAGAAACAACACTCTTCCTGCTAATTCTATTAAAGACCGTTTCAGAAGATACAATGTCACCACATTTTCCATAGAAATCAATAAGCCCATTGGTTCATAAATACAAAAAGTCCTATCATTTTTCAAAAACTTATGCATGTTTATGCCATGGCATATTGGCATGACAGTAATCGACACTAGATATATCAGCTGCTGAAAGAAATATCTAGCCTGAACAATTTTATAGCGAGAGTAGCAGTGATAGTAACAATGGTCATGGGCTACCTACCTCCAAAGTGTAGCAAGCAACCCAAAACTCGTCACCAGCAGAGATACCAACTATAGGACCAACTTCAAATTCCTACTACATACCATAGAAAAAAAAAAAGAATGGATTACAAGTAATAAAATTATGAAAACAAGCAACATTGGTTAAATTTAATTAAAAAAGATTTGGATCAAATGTGATATCATTCACCCCATCAATAAAAATATCTGTAGAATCTGCTATTGCAATACCTATACCTTTCTAGCTTGTAACCTCTTCACAATCTCATACTTGTGTTATGAGGGAAACAGATATTATTAGAAATTGGACAAGACATTAAATTAGAGTTCCCATGTGATCATTGCATCTGCATGTTTGGTTTACCAGGAAAGACACCAACAAAACCATCAACACTCTCAATGAGATCATTGATGGAGACAACACCTAGTTCATCTTTATTTTCACCAAGCAGTGATGAAGAAGGATACATGTTAGTGCCCATCCCTAGACGCCTTCCTGTTTCCTTACCTATTGTAAGTTGATCATCTGAAAAATTGTTTTTTGTAGCATGAGCATCTAACAAAGTTTTCTTACTTAGGAAACTATACATTATACTTATATCATTGACCCAAAGAACAACACAGTTACATGTTTGTGACTCTGTAGAGGTAGAATCTCTCACAATCAGACACAAATTTATCACAATTTTCTTATCCTGTATTTACTATAGTACTCTGTGAGATAGGATTTACTTTAGCATTAAAAATTTCAAGATGCTGGAATTATTGCTAGATGTCATGTAAAGGCATCCAATTTTAGGTAGCATGAGATTGGTAGGTATCATGGTTCTTAAAAGTTATAATGGATTGTGTACTACCTGTTTAGGTGCACCTTTGTTGACCCTGTGCATCTTACCAGCAGCATCAATGTATGTTAGTGCATACTGTTGTATCTATTAAAGGTCTTGAAACAAATAACCATTAGAGTAGTAGGGATCGATCATGATGATGAGATGAGTCTGGGAAAGGAATAAGGGATAATAACAAGTATCTCTGCATTATTCCATCATTCCATGTTTGATATGAAATATGATATGAAACCTTAACAACTATTCAAAACACACCCTTGTCCACAAGGAAAGAGGTTAATGAAACTATTTGCCATTCCTAAGGCTCCTCCCATCGCCTGAGAATAGGCCATTCCAATCCAAATACCTGAATAAAAAGGAGAATAATACAAGTAATTTATATAATCTATGATTCATATATTCTTCAGAACAAAAGTAAACAACATAGAGACTTAACTCACAGATGCCAATGAAGTAGAATTAAATTTGATCATGCAAAAGAAAACATATTATCATAGTAAGTGCAGATTTCTTTGTAGCTTCATATCTAGATCATTGATTCCAGGAAGCTCGAATGAAAGAACCCTACAAATGTTAAAAAAAAGTGAATTACTTCTTTTCATTCTCACAAGTCAGGTCACCACAAGAGAAGCAAACATGCATTAATATTCAAAACTAGAACTGTTCACTTTTCTACATAATCTACATGTCAAGTGAAAGTGTCATCATCCAAAATGTGCAGATTTCACAATTCACAATCCCTATGCTATCAGGAATTCAGAATATCACACAAAAAAAAAGCCTATTGCTAATAATTTAAAATTGGAAATAGAATAAAAGCAGAAATTGAAGAGAAAAGAAAGGAATGAGAGAAGCTACGTTGGGATTAGGATTGGAAGAAACTAAGAAGAAAATATGCTCCAGTCGCTGGCCATATCCGTGTGGAGCTTTCCCTTTGCCATCGCTGAAAAACGGGCTCCACAACGTCACCATCGCGTTGCCTCACGACCGCGCCCTGTTCTACAACCAAAATCGCACCACCAATTGCAAGGAATGACACCGTCATCCACCCAACCATTCGCACCACCGTCTCTGCCAAGCCTTTGCCATCATAGCGCTTCCCTAGCTCGCGACGATCGTACGCACTGTGATTCGTCGCGTTGCCCCTTTGCTACCTCAAATGTACCCTAAAGCATCACGGTCATGATTTAGGGTTCCACCAGTGGATATTGGATGTCAAAGGTTAATGGAATTGGAGAATGAAGATGTGCTAAAAGGCTTGCGGTTTCAATTTATGATGAAACTTCTATAAGACTTGTTGATAAAATTGCAGATGCTCGGTTTGGAAGGAGGAAGATGATGGTCATTCGATGAGAATAATTTACTTTTGCGAGAAAGGATTTAGTAAACCTAACACAAACGCCAAAGCTTTTCTTATTCTTAACCACAGTTAACCAACCCCTAGTAAACAAATGACACGAATGTTTTTTTCTTTATTTTACCTACAGTTAGATCAACCCCAGCTAAATAACCATGGGTAAAATCCTTTTTTCTTGTTGTGAGTAGTTTCAAAAGTTTAGTTTTTAAAAACTAAAAAACAGTCACACTTTTCAAAATTGTTTGCAAAAACTATCTGTCAAACAAATTTCTCATTTTTCTATTTTTAAAAATAGAAAATAATTTTTAAAAATTGTAAACAAACATGTTGTTAGTTTTTCCCCTATTATCTTTTAAGAAGTTGTTTTCTTTTTATTTATCTTTTAATGAGGTTTATTATTTTGTTTTATTTTTCTTTTACTTCTCAACTCACATAGTGCACATAATAGAGATCCAAGCACCAGATTACATAACCACAATATGTTGCCTATTCTACTTTTTTTTTCTTCTTTTTCATTTGTTGAACAAATGCACTACTAGAATATTGGCCATTAGTGACCGAAAAATCAGTCTCCAAATATATAAAATCGGTCACTAAAGTAGTTAGTGACCGAATTAGAGACTGGTTTTATCAGTCACGAAAAGCCTGGTCCCTAATCCTTTTGTGACTGATTTAGTGGCCGAAATCTTAGTGATCGATTTGGATACTGGGTTTAGAGACAGAATTAGTGACTGATTTGGAGGCTGAGTTCAGAGACAACTTTAGTGACTGAATTAGAGACTGATTTTTAGACCCTGTTTTGGAGACTAGGTGTAGAGTCTAGGTTTAGAGACCAATTTAGAGACCGGCTAGACTGATTGTTTTGAGTGAATTTGTGACTGATTTAGCGTCAAACTTAGTGACCGATTCTGTGACTATTTTTGTAAGAAATTTTCCCTATTTGTGAATGTTTTAGTGACTGAATTTTGTGACAGATTTAGCATCAAACTTATTGACCGATTTTGTGACCAATTTTGTAAAAAAAACTTCCCAAATTTGTGACTAGTTTAGTGACTGCTTTTTTTGTCAATGACTGATTATGCAAATACCTATTTTATTCCTCTTAATTGCCATCTACTTTTTATTTAAAATAATTTATTTGCTTATATTATAAATGAAATTTCATGATATTTTTATTCAAACTAATTTTGATCATTAGCCTAAAGATAGAAACGTCTTGAAGATCAATTAACGGTAAATAACTGTAAGGAGCTTGACACAATCCAAGACCTGTTGAAAGCACCAAAGCTATCAAAGATAGGAACTTGACACAATCTGTGACCTGCCGGAAGCACCAAAGTTATCAAATATAGGAACTTGACACAATTTGTGACCTGCCGAAAGCACCAAAGTTATCAAGATATAAGCAACTAGACCCTAACCAAGACCTGCTGGTAGAACCTAAGTTATCAAGTAGTTCTTTAATCCAAGAACAAAGGATAAGCTCTCACAATGAGAAAACTCAAATTTTATTGATAAAATAACTTACTACAAACTGATTCTCAATGCTAATATATAGCAAACAAATTTCCTAAAATAAACTATCTAAAAGATACAGTCCTAAATTGAATAGATTTAATAAAATCCTAAAAGATTTAAATCCTAAATAATATAATCCTAAAAGATGTAAATATAATCCTAAGAGATCTGATATTGATTCATAACATATCTGATCCTAAATATATCAGTTATGATCTGATTAGATACACTTTCCCGAAATAGGCTCTCCTAAGATTCGGATAACAAACATAATCGATTGTCAGATCAGATAACATTCTTGTACTTCAATCCGAGTTAAGTTAAACCACTTCTTTGGTTCTTCTATTCGGTGGTCTACCTTCCTTTGGACTTCAGTGATTAAGAGTTGCAAAGCTCTCTTTAACCGCTCAGACCTGACCTCGATCATTGGATCTTTAATCCCTTGCAATGCATCTGAGGCATTCTCGTTGAGGTCGGATGGGATTGTGTCATTCCCCCTTCTTTGAAAGGATTCGTCCTCGAATCTGATTCATCACCTAAAACAAATAAGGATAAATCAGTTACATTGAATGTTGCACTAACATTACCATATTCACTTGGAAGATCTATCTTGTAGGCATTGTCATTGATCCTCTCTAGAACTTGGAATGGACCATCTCCTCTTGGTTGAAGCTTGTAATACTTCCTTTGAGATGGAAACCTCTCTTTCCTCATGTGAATCCAGACCCAGTCGCCTGGTTCAAATACTACCTTCCTCCGCCCTTTATTGGCCCGTTTTGCATACTGCCCATTTTTTCTCTCAATATTAGCTTGGACCTTTGCATGTAATTCACTGACATAACCTGCTTTCCTTTTACCATCTAAGTTGGAAAATTCAGAAATAGGTAATGGCAAAATATTCAAAGGAGTTAGTGGATTAAAACCATATACAACCTCAAATGGTGAAAAAGAAGTAGTATAGTGTACCGTCCGGTTATATGCAAACTCAACATGTGGCAAACATTTTTCCCTTAATACCTTAAAAACAACATGTAAGTGTTCAACATGTGCATTATAAGATTTGTTGTAAACCAAAATGTTATTAAAGTAAACTACCACAAATTTTCCTATGAAAGAGCGCAACACATGATTCATTAACCTCATAAAGGTATTGAGTGCATTAGTTAAGCCGAAGGGCATCACTAACAACTCATACAAACCATACTTTGTTTTAAAAGCAGTTTTCCACTCATTACCCTCTTTCATTCGAATTTGATAGTAACCACTTTTCAAATCAATTTTAGATAACAAACAAGCACCATGCAACTCATCAAGCATATCGTCGAACCTAGGAACTGGATAACAACATTTTACCGTAATCTTGTTAATGGCTCCACAATCAGTGCACATACGCCAAGAACCATCTTTCTTTGATACCAATATTATCGGTACAACACATGGACTAAGGCTCTTCCTTACATACCATTTTTCCATTAGCTCACTGACTTGTTTCTGTATCTCCTTGGTCTCATCTGGGTTGGTTTTGTACGCTGGCCGATTTGGTAGAGCACAACCGGGTACAAAATCAATCTGGTGTCCTATACCTCTTGAAGGCGGTAATCCTTGAGGTAGCTTATCCGGAAAGACTTCTCCAAACTCCTGCAACAAATTTTGAATTTCAGAAGGTAGAGAATTTTTAGAATCATAAGAGAAGTATAGGTCTTTAAAAACAAGAATCAATAATTGCCCTTTATCTAACAATACACTTTTAACTTCCATTTTTCTTGCAAAAGCGTTCACTTTGCTTCTGCCCTGGCTTGGTTGTAACGTTGAAAAGACATCCAATCTTGAATTCAGATTCGATCCCATGCCCACTTCTCTCTTCTTCTCTTTTATTTCTTTTTCTTGAACAGAAAGCTGTTCTTCCAACTTCTTGCTCTCCCTAGCAATTCTTATTTGATCTGCATATGCTTCAGAAGGCTGAAGAGGGGTTAGCACAAAGGTTTTATTATTTAATTTAATACTATACCATTGTGATACCCATCATGAGTTACTCGCCTATCAAATTGCCATGGTCGACCAAGTAGAATTTGTCCAGCATGCATAGGTGCAACACCACACAAGACTTTGTCTTCATATTTCCAATGGAAAATGAAAGCAAAACTTATTTTGTTACCCTTATGTCCCCACAATCATTTAGCGACTGCAACCTATAAGGATTAGGATGTTTATGGTAGGTAATTTTAATTTATCAACCATCAAAATACTAGCAACATTGGTACAACTACCACTATCAATTAAAAGACTGCAAACCTTATCACTTACGCGACACCTTGTATGAAATATGTGATCACGTTGCTCCTCAATTCCTCCCATCTTTGGTTATGCACTCAACACCCTCCTGGTGACTAATGCATTACCATGGTTTGGTTCGGTGTATTCCACATCACTGCAATCCTCCAACTCGGGTATTTCATCGTCTTCTTCACTTGCACTTTTCCCTTCACCATTGTCACGCGTGAGTATGACCCTCTTGTTCGGATAATCAGAAGCAATATGTCCAAGACCTTGACACCTGAAACATTTACTTTCACGTGCTTTAGAAGATGAATTGAATTCATACTTACCTTTACCGATTGAGGTCGATTGTCCCATCTTTGCCTCTTCTTTTGGCCGAGTTGTTGGTTTGTTGGTTGGCCAGGATTTCCAAGAGGTACTAGGAGTTTCTGGAAATCTTACAACTCTGGATTTGAGTTGTCTCTCCACTTGGATTGCTTTATGTAATAAATCCTCCATCTCCACATAATGATGGAGTTCCACCACATTTTCAATTTCCTTTTTAACCCTCCAATGAATCTAGCTATTGTTGCTTATCGATCTTCTTGCACATTGGCTCTCATCATGGCTATTTCCATCTCCTTGTAGTAATCATCTACACTCATAGAACCTTGACGTAGGTCCTTCAATTTTCTGTACAAGTGTCTGTGGTAATGACTTGGTACAAATCTCCTTCTCATCACGGCCTTCATCTCCTCCCAAGATTGGATTGGTCTTTCTCCACACCTTCGTCTGCTCAACACATATTGATCCCACCATATAACTCGGGAATGTTCATCTTCTAGAATCACTTCCCTTGTCCTCTTCTTCCTCTTCCTCAGTTCGGTTAGGAGACGTTCTACTTCTTCTCCTTGGAAATCGATCTTCTGTCTCATCCATTCTTGAACTCATTCTCATAAATTCACTTTGTTGTGTCTTGAGGAACGATTTGAGGTCTATTTCTCCAGCATCCTCCTCACGTTGGTTTACTGTACTCATGATTAATAAAAAGAATTTTGGCTACAAATCAAATAATGTTAGTGATAAAAATAAGAATCCTCACAACACTCCCTTACGTGTTTTCACTCAAAAGTTTTGATTCTCTCGTGTATCACTCTAATTTTTGCCTTTTTCTCACTATATTGTACTCACCACTCTTGCCCTTTTCCACTCAACTTATCCTTAAAAGCTCTTGAAATAAGGAACTTTGAGATAGATTCTACTAACAAGTAATAGAGAAGGTGTTGATGATAACTTGACAACTTTTAGTGACAAAACACTAGCCCGGAAAGTAATGAAAATGTGTAGCCGGTTACAACTCTTCACTTCAGATGGATTCTTCACCTAGGATGAAATCTTCTACTTGGAGTAAATATTGTGGACAACAAAACTGGATTTGCTGTTTAGAAAATTTAATACTGCATTTTTTTTCTTTTTTTACTATCTGCAGATTTCCCTTTTTTTGTATTGTCTGCAACCTTTTTTTTTAACTAATGCGGTTTTTTTTAATAAGATAAAGACTAAAGATAAGGATAGATGTTACCAATTGATCTCAAGAGCCGAAGCTGTGGTACCACATGATACGAACCGGAAGAGTAAAGATAGGAACGTCTTGAAGATCAATTAACGGTAAATAACTGTAAGGAGCTTGACACAATCCAAGACATGCTGGAAGCACCAAAGCTATCAAAGATAGGAACTTGACACAATCTGTGACCTGTCGGAAGCACCAAAGTTATCAAATATAGGAACTTGACACAATTCGTGACCTGCCGAAAGCACCAAAGTTATCAAATATATCCGTGACCTGCCGGAAGTACCAAAGTTATCAAGATATAAGCAACTAGACCCTAACCAAGACTTGCTGGTAGAACCTAAGTTATCAAGTAGTTCTTTAATCCAAGAACAAATGATAAGCTCTCACAATGAGAAAACTCAAATTTTATTGATAAAATAACTTACTACAAACTGATTCTCAATGCTAATATATAGCAAAGAAATTTCCTAAATAAACTATCTAAAAGATACAGTCCTAAATTGAATAGATTTAATATAATCCTAAAAGATTTAATCCTAAATAATATAATCCTAAAAGATGTAAATATAATCCTAAGAGATTTGATATTGATTCATAACAGATCTGGTCCTAAATAAATCAATTATGATCTGATTAGATACATTTTCCCGAAATATGCTCTCCTAAGATTCGGATAACAGACATAACCGATTGTCAGATCGGATAGCACTCTTGTACTTCAATCCGAGTTAAGTTAAACCACTTCTTTGGTTCTTCTGTTCGGTGGTCTACCTTCCTTTGGACTTCAGTGATTAAGAGTTGCAAAGCTCTCTTTAACCGCTCAGACCTGACCTCGGTTATTAAATCTTTAATCACTTGCAATGAATCCGAGGCATCCTCGTTGAGGTCAGATGGGATCATGTCACTTTTGACCTCCATCCACACTACTAAAAAAATAGATTTTAGAGAAGGATTTTTATCCTTCTCTATTTGTGAGGAATTTTGTGACGGATTACAAAATTCGTCACAAAAGTTGAACGTTGAAATTATGTGACGGATTTAGAGAGGGAAAAAATCCCTCTCTAAAATTCTGTCACTAAATCCCTCACTAAATTTCTATGAAAATGTAGAGAGGAAATTTGTGACAGATTTTATCCTTCTCTAAATTATCCGTCACAAAATTCCTCACTAAATTAACAATTCTTTAGAGAAGGAAAATTTGCTTCTCAAATTAGCGAGGAAATTATATTTCCCTCGCTAATTAGCGAGGGATTTATATTTCCCTCTCTAATTAGAGATGGAATTAGAAATTCCTCTCTAAATGGAGATGAATGTTTTTTGTTAAAGTAGTGAGGGAATTTTTCCCTCTCTATTAGAGAGGGATTAATTCCCTCGCTAAATAGAGAGTTAAAAGATATAACATATGATGGATTTGTGTTAGTGAGGGAATTTTAAATCCCTCTCTATTTAGCAATGGATTTTGAATTCCGTCTCTAATTAGAGAAGGATTTTTTATTCCCTCCCTAAGTAAAAAATGGAATTAATATTATCTTATATTAGCATGGAATAAAATCCATCTCTAGTTAGCGATGGAATTTTAAATCCCTCTCTAATTAGAGAGGGATTTTTTATTCCCTCCCTAAATAAAAATGGAATTAATATTATTTTGTGAATCATCTAACAACACCACCGTTGCCCATACTTCTCCCACAATGACCTTTCCTTCTACTGAACACATTGAATTTAACAATGTCACTCAACTACCCATTAAACTTAATGATACAAATTATCATGCGTGGTGCAAACAATTCAACTCTCTCCTCATTGCCCACAACCTTGAAGGTTATGTAACTGGTGCCCCACTCCCTGTCCCCCCTCTACTATTGGCCAAGGTGCCGAGACTCGTCCCAACCTGGACTACACTCATTGGATTCGCCAAGACAAATTTATTTATCTTGCTCTCCTTGGTTCCTGTGACTCAGAAGCACGTACTGTTATATCCTCTGCAGACACATCTGCAAATGCTTGGATTAAGCTGCAACGCGCCTATGCTAATCGTTCTCGCTCACGTGTTATGTCCCTCCGAGAGCGCCTCAGCACCCTATCCAAGGGCTCTGCCTCTGTCTCTGAATATCTTCGATCAGTTCAAAGCATTGCTGATGAACTTGCCTTAATTGGGCACCCATTATATTATTTTGATCTTGTGATCTATGCCCTCAATGGATTAGGACCCTCTTTCCGAGAATTTACAACTTCCATCCGGACTCGTGACACTCCCATTCACTTTGATGATCTTTTTGACAAATTAGTGGACTTTGAATTATATCTTAAACGTACGTGAAGATCGTGCTTCTACTGTGTTGCCTGTCACCGCCAACCATGTCCATCGTTCCTCTACGAATCGTGGGCGACCTCGCTTCAATAATCATAGGCACCAAGGCAACTCCTTTCCACCACCTGTGTGTCAATTTTGTGGGAAGAAAGGTCACACGGCTAAGATATGCTACAAAATTCCTGGAATTTCTCCTAAGCCGTCAATGCCCACTATGAACTTGGCTCAAACATATACACCCTATGAACCTGCTTGGCTTATGGACTCTGGTGCTTCACATCACATTACCAATGATCTGTCTAAACATGGTTGCCAATGGTAAGCGCCTTCCTATAACACATTTGGGCTCTAGTACTCTTTCCACCCCTTCTTAATACTTGCATCTTTCAAATATCTTGTGTGTACCTTCTGTTACCCGAAATTTAGTCTCAGTTTCCCAACTTTGCCAAACTAACAATGTTTCCATTGAATTCTTTCCATGGCATTTTGAGCTGAAGGCCTTGAGCACGGGGGCGGTGCTACTGGGCGGTCCGAATGAAGATAACGTGTACAAGATTCCAGTGAAAACCCACTCTCCTCAACTATCCCATGTTCACTCCCCACCATCAATTTCCCTTTCGCACCATCGACTTGGACACCCTGCCTCCCGCACACTCAGCCATGCCCTCAAGACCAACAACATCCCTTTCTCCATTTCTAGTAATAAATGTCATGATTGTTTGTCAAATAAAAGTCATAAGCTTCCATTTTCAAAATCTAGTTTAGTTAGTCATCATCCTTTGGATATTGTGTACTCTGATGTTTGGGGCCATGCTCCAATTACTTCGATTGATGGATTTAACTATTACATAATATTTATTGATCATTATTCTCGTTATGTATGGTTATATCCACTCAAGCTCAAATCTGATGTTTCATTAATTTTTCCAATTTTTAAATCATTAGTTGAAACTCAGTTTAATACCAAAATCAAGTCACTCTATTCCGATAATGGTGGTGAGTTTATTAAACTGCGTTAATTCCTTCAAACACATGGAATCTCTCACTTAAAAACACCACCTCATACCCCAGAACATAATGGTATATCTGAACGGAAACATAAACACCTTGTTGAAAATGCTCGTTGTTTACTTCACCATGCGTCCCTTCCTTTCCAATATTGGAGTTATGCTATTCAAACAACAACGTTTCTAATCAATCGCCATCCCACCCCTATCCTCAATCTTCACTCTCCCTATACCAAACTTTTCAATTGTGAGCCCAATTATCAAAATTAAAGGTGTTTGGTTGTCTATGTTTTCCTTGGCTTAAACCTTATGTGTCAAACAAATTTGAGTCTCGGTCACATCCCTGTGTCTTTCTTGGCTATAGTTCATGTCAAAGTGCATATCTATGTCTAGATTCTAAGACTAACAAACTCCACATTTCCCGTCATGTCCAATTTGTTGAAGAAGTGTTTCTATTCTCTTCAAATTTCAAAAAACCATGCTCACTCCAAATCACCCGAAATATCCTTCTCTCCTTACCTTAAACCCATAACAAATTTCCCACCCTTATCTCTCATCCATTCCTCTTCCAAATCACCTTCCCAAATCCCCCAAATCACTTCCCCACATCCCGCAAATATTTCGCACCTACCAGCCCCTTGGCCTACCACATCCAATCTCGGCCTACCATCGTTAATGTAGATACAACTCAAATAAGGTTCAGAAGAATAATATAAAGTTTCTACAGTTATGCATAAGCAAAATAATGAATTTGTCACTTTAAACCATTCTTCTAAAGGGTCAAATGATTTTGTATTTTAATAAAACTTTCCATAATAGTATTTAACCAATAAATAATAAGATTATATGAGAAAATTTTTTCAGAAGAGAGTTTATATCAATATGATATTTTTAAATCAAGTTACACAATGAAATCTGATAAATGTTTCTTCTGAAGTATCAAATGAACTTGAAACTTGATGAAACTTTCCAGATTAGATATTTAAATAGTAAACAATCAGAATATAAAGTTAGATCTGATTAAAATCAAGTTTGTAAAGATTTGTTGGTTTGAACCTCAAGTTTCAATGTTGAACAATGAATAGATTTCAAGAAATGTGCTTCTAAAGCACCAAACAGTTTCATAATTTAATGAAACTTTCCAGATCAATATTTGAACTGATATGGATGTGATTTATGTGAAAATATCGGTTCAAAACTAGGTTTATCAAAATCTGGTAGTTTGAACCCCAAGTTTCAATGTTGAACAATGACAGACTTTAAGAAATATGCTTCTGAAGCACCAAACAGTTTCATAATTTAATGAAACTTTCCAAATCAGTATTTGAACTGATATGGATGTGATTTATGAGAAAATATCAGTTAAAAAATAGGTTTATCAAAATCTGGTTTGCATCTTGCTAAATATTCAAAGTATAAACAATAACTAGCAAATCAATGAATGTAAGTGTAGAAAGATAAAGAGAGTAAGGGTAAGAGGCATTGCACAGATGATTTTTATACTGGTTTACCCTCACAATCCTCGGGCTACGTCTAGTACCTACCTGAGTAGGATTTTCAACTAATCAATCATGATTACAAGGTATTCTTTGCTCCCACAGCCTCCTCAGGCTATTTTCAAGTATTCTTTGCAGCCTCTTCAGGCTCCTTACAAGTATTATTTTGCAGCCTCTTTAGGCTTTAACACAAGTATTCTTTGCTCAGCCTCTGCAGGCTCTACACACTCTCAATCCAACACTAACTCTCTCCAGTTAGCTTGGGAGATCACAAACACTCTTCAACAAGAGATGGGTTTTTTACATATGGCTCACAAAACACTCATGGAGTGAATTAATCTTTAAAAAAACTAAACCTAAACACAATCTCTAAGAATTATGAACAACAACTCTGCATTTTGGAGTGGTTTGAAGGAGAACCTCACTCTGAAGGGGATTTCTACATTATGGCCCTTTTGATTTTTTCCCTTTTGCTCTCCTTGATGTTGCCCAGCTGAATAGGGTTGTATTTATAGAGTTATGGTGGTCAAACTAGCCGTTGGAAATGCTTGGAGAGGAAGACAAGTCACCAGCTGGCCATCTAAGGGCTGTCACTTTCATGTGGCAGCTTTTCTCTTTTTTCAGCTTTGACTGGTCATATCTTCTGGAGCGTATCTTCTGAAGCCAGTAATTTCATTCTGTTTGAGCTTTCTTCTTATGGAGTAGTTAGTAAGACATGCATAAATACTGGGCATTTTTTTCATTTTTAGCAAAAGATGTCTTAAACTCCTTTAAATTGAAATTGCAACAGGTTCTGCCAATTTCTTTCTTCTAGAGGTTGCAGAGAGTCTATTTCTTCTTCTAGAAGTGTGCAAAAATTTCGTTTCTTCTTCTGGAAGTGTGCAGAATTCTGTTTCTTCTTCTGGAGCAAACTGCTTCTTTTGGAAGTGTGCAAAAATTCTGTTTCTTCTTCTGAAGCTTCAAATATGCTTGTAAAGCTTTCAATCTTTTATCCTTGCTTTATTTGCATTATGAGAGAAGTAATTATGCTTATGGAAGCTTCTTTCAGTGTTCTTCAACTTGAAATATTCAAGGATAATAGCTTGAGGAGTCTGGGAACTTGTTCAATGCTTCTAAAGATACTTTGAACATGTTTACAACTTGCAATGTGAATTTGATACTCCTGCAAAAACTGTAAGTTCTACTTTTAAGGACAAAATTGTGTTTCTAGTGATATTGACATTCTCCAATTGCTTTGTTTGCATTAGCAACACTTATAATGAATATGTTTGAAATGCTTAAGTGATTTTTCACATTCAGAAGGTGCCAGGTCTCATGAAAAGCTCCTTCTCATACTCCTAGTGGTCTTGAATGATCCTTCCAAAGCTTCAACTTTGCTTCTGAAGCTTGATATAACTCAGTTTAATATTCATGGGATCTTAGATGAACTGTCTTGACCTTCTTGAAACTAAGAAGCTACTTCTTGAACTTGTTTCATCACTTTTGACATGAAAGCTCTATGTAACATGCTTCTGGACACATGTTCTAATGTTAAATGATGTTTTTGATCTTTGCACCTTCCTTCTGTAACTTTTCCTGTATTCTTTCAAGCATTCTCAAGTGAAAACATTAGTACCAAAGTATTCAGAACACTTAGAACATTGTTGTGAAAGTTTGTTGTCATTAAAACCTTTGCTTAAAAGGGTCTTGGACCGTACAATATATTCATCTCGGACTCCTGCAGCAACATCTCAACCCCCAAAACCATCCTCTCTCACCTCATCAAATCCTATGATCACCCGTGCCAAGAATGGTATTTTTAATCCCAAGGTTGCCCTCAATGTTACCAAATATCCTCTCCCCACTTCAGTAGAACCCACATGTGTTTCTCAGACTCTTAAAATTCCTAAATGGAGGCAAGCTATGTCAGATGAGTTCACAGCTCTCATGCAGAATAGCACTTGGACTCTAGTCCCACGAGAGTCTCACTATAATGTTGTTGGCAATAAATGAGTCTTCAAACTTAAGAAAAATCCGGATGGCTCCATCTCTCGATATAAGGCTTGTTTGGTGGTAAAAGGCTTTCATCAAAGACCCGGGGTTGATTTTCAGGAAACATTTAGTCCTGTCATCAAACCTCAAACTATTAAGCTTGTTTTGTGTCTTACCTTATCTCGTGGCTGGCCTATAAGCCAAATGGATGTTAACAACGCCTTTCTTAATGGCACCCTCACTAAAGTTGTTTACATGGATCAACCGAAAAGCTTCGTTCATCCTAACTTTCTTAACTATGTTTGCAAGCTTCATAAAGCTCTTTACGATTTGAAACAAGTATCGCGTGCTTGGTATAATGAATTGAAAGAGTTTCTATTAAGCTATGGTTTCTTAAACTCAAAGTATGATGCCTCATTATTCATTTATCATAGTGATTCTGTAAAAACTTATTTTTTGGTGTATGTAGATAATCTCCTATTAATAGGCAATGACACCAAATTCCTCAAGGAATTTTAGCAATCTCTTGCAGCTACATTTTCCCTTAAAGATCTTGGCACACCAC
Organism: Sesbania bispinosa; assembly: GCA_026901365.1. Classification (NCBI taxonomy): domain Eukaryota; kingdom Viridiplantae; phylum Streptophyta; class Magnoliopsida; order Fabales; family Fabaceae; genus Sesbania; species Sesbania bispinosa. The sequence continues at coordinate 64,632 of QLOH01000537.1, forward strand.
ATCACTTTCTTGGCATTGAGATCATTCCCACTTCTAAAGGCTTGTTTCTCACTCAACACCACTACATCCGGGGCATTCTAGAAAAGGCTCAAATGTCTGATGCTAGGCCTATCTCCACACCTATGTCTACAAGTTGCTCTCTTGCTTCCTCAAATGATGATCCAACCTGTGATGTCACAGTCTTTCGTCAACTTGTTGGGTCCCTTCAATATCTCTCTCTCATAAGGCCGGATGTTGCTTTCGCGGTGAACAAATTGGCTCAGCACATGCAAGCTTCCTCCAACCTACACATGCAGGCTCTCAAAAGATTGCTCCGATATCTCAAAGGAACCATTGACCATGGACTTCATCTTATTTCTGACCCATCCATGTGTCTTACTGGCTTTTATGATGTTGACTGGGCAGGCGAAACCTCTTATTGCAAATCCACTGCTGCTTATCTCATTTATCTTGGTGCTAATGCTATTTCATGGTATTGTAAAAAGCAATCTACAATTGCTCGTTCATCCACAGAAGCTGAATATCGGACCATTGCCTCCACAGCTGCTGAAATTCTATGGTTGAAACATCTTATTCTAGAACTTGGTGTCTCTCTCTCATCGTCACCAACCATTCTCTCTGACAACATTGGTGCCACTTATGTGTGTGCTAATCCAGCTTTTCACTCTAGGATGAAGCATGTGGCTATTGACTTTCACTTTGTTCGCGATCTTGTGGTCTCTAAACAACTCATGGTCTCTCATCTACCTTCTAGTCATCAACTTGCAGATCTTCTCACAAAGCCTCTATCCGGGACACGTCACTCCTTTCTCAAGACCAAGATTGGTGTAGTTCCATCCTCAACCATCTTGCGGGGATGTATTGGAAGCCTATCCTCGGATTGACTTGTAACAAATTGTAACAACCTTATTTTCAAATTCAAATTGTTATTGTATATATATAGTCATACTTAAATGTAACGAGCTGAGAATTTTGAATTCATTAAGAATACAATTATTTTATTCTCTTTATAACATGAAAAATAAACTTATATATGTTATGGATATTTATTAAAATTCAATATATATCTTTTAAATATTATTTAATTTTGATTTTAATTGAGATTTAATTATCAAAAACTTATACTTGGTAAAAGTTTAATATTTTTTATTAGAATTTGATTTGGTTTTAATTATGTTATCTTTTTTGGTCGATAATAATCTCATCCTTGAGTTATAAATGTTTCTCCTTTTTTTTTGGTGATCTATAAATAAATAAATTTAAATAAATATTCTCCTTTGCTCTTTACCTAGTATAACATCTTTGATAACAATCAAATATATTTTCTCTCTCTATTTCTTTTATAATCATTTATGCTATTTATTGTTACTTATAGAGTAATACCATCAAAACAACTTAAAAACGAAATTAAGATATTGATAATATGATATCGTATTTTAAAAGTATACACTTAAGACTAGGCTATCTGCCCTATCTTGTGATAGCAGGATTGTATTATTTATGCATCATTTTAATTTTATTGTTTAATAATAAAATAAAAAGTATACATTTTAATACAATCTTTAAATATTTTTCTACATCAAAAAGTTGTAAAGATATTACCATCTTTAAAATATTTTTTCCACATAAAAATATTTAATTCTTTGTAGCAGGGGATGGGATTGGCAAAGTCTTATCTATTGTTCCACTTTCTTGCGAAGCTGTAATGGGCTTCCACTCCAGTTGTTTTAATTATGTTAGATATCTAATCCCTTACGCTTTTCAAGCCATAACAACATAAATGAAATGAAATGTTACTTACTTGCACGTAATTATTATTATATTTATGATTATGATATCCAAATTCAGAGCTTTGGAATATTTATAGTAAGGAATTTAAGGACATGTCCTCATAATTATTTGCTTTTATTAATTTCTTTAGATGATATTGCAACAAAATTACACAGACTGATAGAAATTTACTAGATAATCTCTCACTTTGAAAATTTTCATTTTACTGCTGTTAATTTTTCAAAGATTTTTTGAAAAAAAATTTTACTTTAAAAAAGTGGATATTAATAAAAATTTTAAGAAATTTTAATTTGAAAAATAAATATATTTTTATTTTTAAAATAATTAAATTTAATCACTCATCAAACTATAAAAGAAAGTGAGATTAAGTGCCAGATTGCATTTACACATAAGTGAATAATGTAAAAAAATAATTAAAAACAGAGATAAAAATCCACAAAGAGTGAGGGAAGAAAAGAAAGAGGTGGCGGCGGATCCTGGAGAGAGAGGGAAGTGAAGCATAACAGTGTTATGCATATCCCTCATTAATAGATCCAACGGTTATGATTGAAGCCCATTGCCTAATCCAACGGTATAAACGGCAACCGCGTTCAAGAAGCCAACTCAAGGATCCTCATCACATAAATCATCCTCTTAGACCCTTGCCGCGACCTCTCTTTCACTCTCTCTGAAATTCCAGATTTAAACCCCTCTCTCTCTCTCACATACACACACGCCCAAAACTAACTTGCCTCTTTTTCCCCAATTCTTTCTAATTAATTTCCTGGAAGAAAACGAGAGAGGTACCTTAAAAATTAAATAAGAAGATGCAATCATCAAACGGCTCTGATTCGCAACCAACGGAGCAAAATCAGCAACGGCAACAGCAAACGCCGCCGCAGCCACTGCCACTGCCGCAACAGTGGGTGCCGATGCAATACCCAGCAGCGGCCATGGTAATGCAGCATCACATGTTGCCACCTCAACATTATGCACCGCCGCCACCGCAGCCCTACATGCCTTATCACCAGTACCAGCCACAGGTGCCACATGTTCCACACCCTCATCAGGGATCCAGCATCGAGAACAAGACGATCTGGGTTGGCGATTTACATCATTGGATGGATGAAAATTATCTCCACCGCTGTTTTGCTTCCACCGGCGAGGTCCTCCTATGTTCATAAACTTTTATTTTTCTTGTCATAGTAAAGTTAATTACACAGCATAATGCATTTTTATATGATTTAATTAATGTAAAAACTGATTTCGGTTGGAGTTTACTTGTTGTGTAGTTTTATTAAGGAAGCTTTAAGTTTTAATCATTATTATTACAAGCTTTGGAGTTAGGAGCTTTCTGATTTTTTAAAATACTTTTTGGGTTGGCCTTTTGACGTTACACTGTTTGCATGCTTCATTTAGGCATTGTGTCAACCTCAGCAACGTAACAAGAAGGGGATGGTTTTTTCTTTTTTCTATTTGATAAATGTGTAATTAAAAGGCCAATAATGTGAAAATCAATTCATGATTAATTGGTTGGAAATTAAATGGAAAGGGAATTGTGGATGCCAACTTTAACCTTTCCTTATCACTATTCTTTTGTTCCAAACTGCGTTAGCTGAAGTTTAGAAGGGAGGAGAAAATAAAATTTTCGAGCCCTGACATAAATTGGCTAGTGGTGTTTGTTTGCACAATTCTGAACTCTTTCAGTGTGATAAGATTTTGCTTTTGTGTCATTTGAAGTATGAATAGTTTAGGATTGAAAATAAGGTGGAGGTTTATACCCTTGTGACTTGGGCTTAAGTGGTGAAGGTTTCAGGTACTGTTGCTGTAGGTAACTAGTTTTAACTAAAATAAGTTGACTTATCACTTAAGTGCAATTTCATTACCATTCTAGTTTGATGAAAAAATAATCTGAATTTTGGAAGATTAGTGTGTTATGATTGAAAACGGTTCCTAAGCTTCTCATATTGTTTAAGATGGATCAACTATTGCATCTTATATTCACACATTTTTGCAGATTTCCTCCATTAAGGTTATTCGCAATAAGCAGACTGGTCTGTCAGAGGGTTATGGATTTGTGGAATTTTATTCACATGGCACAGCTGAGAAAGTTTTACAGAGTTATGCTGCAATCTTGATGCCTAACACAGAGCAGCCTTTCCGCCTGAACTGGGCAACATTTAGCACAGGAGACAAGCGTTCAGATAATGTTCCTGATCTTTCTATTTTTGTAGGAGATTTAGCTGCAGATGTTACAGATAACATGTTGCATGAAACTTTTGCTACTAGATACCCTTCTGTTAAAGCTGCAAAAGTTGTTTTTGATGCCAACACTGGCCGTTCAAAAGGTTATGGTTTCGTCAGGTTTGGAGATGATAATGAGAGGTCTAAGGCTATGACTGAAATGAATGGTATTTACTGTTCTAGCAGGCCTATGCGTATTGGTGCTGCAACTCCTAGGAAATCGTCTGGCTACCAGCAAGGTATGGTAAATGACATAAGTTCCACCTGATATCTGAAATTTTACTCTTTAAAAAGAAGACAGGAAAAGGATATTAAACATTCAATTCAAAGAAAATACCTTAAGACACCTGTTTTACCCTCAAATTTGATTTGTTGTGCTTCATGTTGTCACTAATTAACTTTAGGGAACTGCATTTTTATTGCTCACATAAATGGTTTGCATGGTTTTATGGTTTAAGTGATGATATAAATATTGCTAGTAAGTAGTTATTGCTATATCTTTTTAGATAAATAAATTTCTTGAAATGACAATCATTATGTCTTTCATTTTTACCAATTTGGGTGTGGCGTGACGTTACGTGTTCCTAGGCGAATAGCTATTTCATAGAACTCCTTGAATCTGTTTATTCATTCTATTTTCACTTGTCATGGTTTTTCCACCTCTAAAGGTTGTTTTTGGTAATGTCTCTCAAATTTAACTTTCGCATTTGTTTTTCCACCGCATGCTGCTAGGAAAGTCTGAAATATCTCTATCAGCTTGGTAATGATTTAGTCTGTTTCTTTGTATAGGAGGCCAGTCAAATGGCACATCAAACCAATCTGAAGCTGATTCTGCAAACACAACTGTATGCTTTTCAGCTTTTTATTATGTTGATTTTTGCTTAAAGAATTTTATTTTTCACTATTTTTCTATGTATGATTCATTTAGATATTTGTTGGAGGACTTGACCCTAATGTTAATGCTGAAGACCTTAGGCAGCCATTCTCCCAGTATGGTGAGATTGTCTCTGTTAAGATACCTGTTGGAAAAGGGTGTGGTTTTGTACAATTTGCAAACAGGTAAATGTTCTGTCCCTGTCAAATCTTTGCATATTCAGAGATAACATGGGTTTTAATCTGAACGTGTTTACTGATCATTCTGCACAAACTCTCCAGAAATAATGCTGAAGAGGCGTTGCAAAAGCTAAATGGCACAACGATTGGCAAGCAAACAGTTCGTCTTTCTTGGGGCCGCAATCCAGCAAATAAGCAGGTAATCTCTCTCACACTTGTCATTCTATCAGGTCTATTAACCTAGAAAGCATGAAAATCCAATTATTATGATATTCTCATTTCTATTGGTACAATATGTTTAAAAGAATTAAAGTAAAATCAATGTAAAATATGACTAGAAGTGTCATGGGGTGTCGAGCAACTATATGTGTCTCACGGATATAACAAGACATATCTACTACTTTGAAATGTTTCTGCTTCTTGGCAATAACTCATCTAGTATATAGAGAAAATGGCTCTATTTGGTTTCTGGCTGCTAAAATCAATGAAATATAGTTTGTTATAATAATTTTCTGAATTTTTTGTTTAATTTGGATTGGTCAATTTTTATCAGAATTTATGCCGTCATTCCTTTTAAGTAAGGTTTTAGGTTCAGATCTTGTGAATGAAAGAAATAAGTTTTGGGAGAGTTCTGCTCCCTTAAATGTGTCTACTCAATTCAAATCAAATTAGTGGGGTTACTAAGGCTCTAAGATTAAAAACATTAGTACAGTCACTTGTTTATAAATTGTCACATTGTTAAAATGAATTAACTGCAATAATAACTACTGAAAAGTAAAATTCATTTAATGATGTTATATCACATGTTTGTTTCCAAAAGACAAACTTTCTAATATCTGCTAGAGCACTAGATTGTCTTCATGCTGTGTCTGTCATTAAATTGCATTTTGCGATGATTCTATCTGAATTGATATATCTCTGGGTAGCAGTTTAGAGTTGATTTCGGCAATCCCTGGAGTGGGGCGTATTATGGAGGACCTGTTTATGATGGTTATGGATATGCTTTGCCGCCTTCTCATGACCCGAGCATATATGCTGCTGCTTATGGGGCTTACCCTGTTTATGGAGGACACCAACAGCAAGTAAGCTAAATGAAGTGCAGTGCAGGAGTAGTAGTACTCACAACAGCATCACGCTAGAACGAGCAAATTAACTTCTCTCCCTTGTAACTTGCTTGATCTGTTGAATTCTGAAGAATCCCTCCTAATTGTGGAGTGGAGTTGAATTTTGACAACCTAAGGTAGCACTGTAGGAATTCAATTAATCATTCGTTTAGACTCTTAGGAGTAATGAGGAACATAAACTTGTTTATTGGAATAATCTTAAGTATGCCTACGTTTGCTCTTGCTTGCATTAAAAGTTGTGTTTGGCACTTGATATTGTAGCTTTGGTAGCTTTTAAAGGGAAGTTCCTTTTATTTCTTATGTGTCAATATATTAATTGCATGCGATTAAAAGGTGCTTTTGTGCCCAAATTGGTTGTAGAGAAAACTTTCTGTGGCCTACTGGCCTACTCTGTTTTTTGCAGTTTTAAGTCCCTCATTGGTATGAAAAACAATTTATAACTTTTGTGCAAAAGTTTAGTTACAAAGAAATTTTTCATCTTTTATCTTTTCCACTTTTTCCTCTTTCCAAGATTTCTATTTTTCTTTCTTTTGTCATTTGTCAAATTCTTTCATGTAATTGCTTGAACACATTGTTCATGTTTGAGCAAACAACATTTAAGAAATCTCTTGAAAATATCACTCTTTATCATCAATTCACAGGTCGCTGTGTCAAAATATTATGAAGTATACGACAAGAGTATTGATCCAATTTAGCCAAACAACATAGTGGTGGACTGACCTGTAAGTTTTAAAATGTCAAAACCAACATAATATTATGTTTATCTTGTTAAGAGTTGGTGAATGCTAGCGTTTATGTACTATGATGGGTTACGAAAGAAACATGTAAAGTATCCCTTGTAGCAGTTTTTTTAATTATATTGTGAAATTAGTCTAATAATATTGATGAGTCTTCGAAAGTTGTGAAATTAAAAGAAACACACATTCAAGTTTAAGTCACTACGGCCGTAAGTGACTACATCATTAGGGGTGTTCATATCCAATGTAAACCGTAAAAGTTGAAAATTAAAATTCAAAAAATCACAAACCGCGAAAACCGAATTTTTTTATTGGATTGATTTTCGGATCCTATGTTAAAAACAAATCCAATTCAATTCAAACTGAAATTATATATACATATATTATTACTTATAAATATTGACCGGCGTTCCATATTCCAATAAAAGCTAATTGGTTCATTATTTTCTTAGCTAGAGATAATTGACTTTGATTCTTTTTAGTTAGATTTGTTTTGGTCTATTATATTCAGCTTTAGTTTGATTGTCTTGTATTGAGTTCTTAGTTTTATTTGATTTTCTTTTATATGGGTCCAATAGGATGTGTTTATGACTTTGGGGGGTACCCTTTTTGGGTTTAGAGCAGAGTATGTTGGGTTAGTTTTACTATTTTATCTCTTTTGTTTCTGTAATATTGTAGTGGGTTGGAGTACCCTTTGTACTCCCTTTAATTCATTCTCTTTGTTTATAAAAAAATATATATTATTACTTATAAAATAATCATATATTTATACTTGTATACATGTATATTTATAAAAATACTTATATTAATATATTTTTTATGATTTTATTATCTAATATCATGTTAATATTTTTATAAATATATCAATATAAAACTAGTTTTAAATTAGTTTTCATGTCTGATGTCATTCTTTTTATATAATTTTATATTAATTTTAATAAATATAAATTCCAATAAAAAATGTTTACTATTACTTCATTATTTTATCAATTTTATCAAATATTTATTGTCGTTTTAAAAAATCGAAAACCGATCCGATCCAATTCAATTTAAATTGGATCGGATTAGATTTAAAAAAATATCAAAACCGATCGGATAATGAAATGATAAAACCGCAATGATAGGATTTGTTGGTTTTTTGCCTCAAAGCTGATCCAAACCGAATCGCGAACACCCCTTATCTTCATGACACTATAGTCTTTGGTGGAATTCTAGGTGACATTGCTTCTTCCAAATCCCTTTCTATCATTGATCTCTCAAGAAATAAACTTCATTCTTCTCCTCCTTCCACCAATTTTTTACATTCCAAACCTGCAAGTTTTCATGGTCTCCAACAACAGCTCAGAAGGTGAAATCCTAGACCAATTTCAGGATTATCCCTCACTTATTCTTGATCACTTGTCAAATCATTATTTAATTAGAAGCATTCTAGCAACTATATATAGCTTCATGTCAGATATTAGTAAGTTTTAACATACAAACGAATCAAACCCTATGCACAAGGAGGTGACCATGACTGGTAAATTGGTAAATTTGAACCTATAAAGGAAATTTAAATTTGAACCTCTAATATAGAAAGTGATCCCCAGGATAATCATTATGGAGGAGACAAAGATTTACTTATGCAACTTCAAATGCGTACAACATGTATTACCATTGGAAGAAGAATTGGGTGGTGGGGTGGAGGTCTTCTCCTATACACACTCCTAGGAATAGGGATAACTAGCTCCGCTTCCATCTGAATGGAAGTTGTAGTCTTGGAAGTGAAGCATCGAAAATCCTCATAGTATCTCAAGCCTTGGTCGTGGATGAGACACCTACATATTTAGCATTCGCACAATCCAAAATCAAATAGAAAAGAATAGGGGAATGAGACCATACAAGAAAAAATTATGGTAGGATTGAAGTAACAGTAAAACTCATCAATAGACACAGCTAGCATATAGTCTCATTGATATAATTATGCAAATGATGCATTTAATTAAGCCCAATCGACTAATTGTATTATAATAAAAATGCATGTTGGATCCAGTTAATTCTCACATCTCGATTTTCAAATATCAACTAGAAGAACAATTGGAAGGTTAAATCAACATGTCATGTGCGTAATGAGCTCAATAAAACATCATGTAATGGATTAAATTAAAGAAACAACCCACACACTGATATGGTGGCATAAAAGGCCTTGTCGAGAACAACTAAGCGTGTGTTTGGAAATCTGTTAGGCACGACTCCAAAGCATATTTAGATAGAAGTTATTACTGATAGCGTTACTACAAACGTGGATTCAAGATCATTTTAATGTAATTCCAAACACACTATAAGTCCAGAACAAAGATCACCCTTGGTACCCACACAACTAACATGACAAGCATCTCTAACTTAGCTCCCATGCCTTCATGATCCAGGAACCAATGCTCGCTAACATTGATTCCCATATAGATTGGACCTTGACCGATCTGACACCCTTCGACTATCCTTAACAATAGCATATGTGTATGTTTCCCTACGACACCCTAAGCGTCACGCTGAAAATTTTCATGATGCATGTCATCCAATGAGAAAAACAGTTTAAACATCCCTTTTTAATGTCAAAACCAAATACCCTAATTGTGGAAATTATTTACAATATTTTGAATATAGTCTCTCTTAAAGTAAAGAATTTATTACAGGAAAAGAAAAACACAACCATGGATGAAAAAGAATTCAAGTTAGTAAATCAAAAGACTACAATTATATTCTTTGCAAAATGCTTCTTTTAAAACTTTACAAGCACAATTAGTTAGAAAAATATAACCCAACTATGGTTGAAAAGGTTTTAACTCACATAATTCAAAAGAAGTTAATAAAATAAAGTAACTAATCTTAGTTGAAAGATTTTTAAGCTTAACTATTTAAGAAATTAAAATATTTTCTTAAGCTTTGCAGAAGGAGTTTTTTTCCTAATACATTTTATCCTAAGTGTTAGATCCACAATTATCTAATATCAGGTAATCCCGAACACTAATCCTAGGTAACTTTCAATCAAACAATGGATTTTGGAATCCATCTATCAATTGAAAAGTTACCTTATGGTGCAAATTGTAGTTTAACTTATGTATTTATAACTTGATCCCTCCTTATGTGTATGTATAAATACACAATTCATGATAACATAACTTTCCAAAATAATAACTAAAGAATAAGTGGCCCAACTAGATGATATTTGGCCAAGCATACATTCTATATCAATTTTCTCAACAATAAGGTATACAATAATTAATATCAATTACTTATGAGCTCTTTAACTCAAAGAGCTCATAAGCTCACACACTAGAGAACATGGCTAGAAAACCCTGGAACACAAAAGGTAACTCTAACACCGGTTATTATCCTGGCATTTCTTCCCTAACTCGAATAAAAAGCAAATTTTCAAAAAAGTCTTCAAACAGCTACTCGAGCCCCACGTACCACTTACTCGTTTATTCACGAGAACCTTTAGATAATAAAATTTTATTAATAAATTACTTGGTACTAAAAGACCATAAAGAGCTACATAGGCTCAAAGACATCAAAAAAAGAAAAGAGAAAAAGAGAGAGGAACTCATCAACTTACTCAAAACAATGTCATATCAAGAATATGAGACTGACATGTGCAAAGCTCGTCAAGGAGAGTCCAAACAATATCCTTGCATGTATGATTAAAGACATGTACATACATCAACACTAAGAGATAGAAAGTGAAATACATAACAAACGGAGCCAATTAAACCAAAATCATACGAACCTACCAATATGAACAGGATGAAAAAGAGAATATGGAAGCTCCTTTACATGTAACAATGAAGATTTGGAAAGAGAGAGAATGTTCTTCTTCCTCGATGGGAGAGGGTTTAGGGTTTAGGGAGAGAGAGAGTTGGAGGAGGTGGGGCTTGTGGTGGTCAATGGCTATCCATGGAGGAGAAGGAAGAAGGTTAAGGTGATTGGATCGGGTGGATGAAAGCACTGCAGTACCTTTGCTGGCTGAGAGGAAACAAAACGTGAAGGATCAAAAGGGAGAGTGTTTATGAGACTAGAGAGAAAAGGAAAAACTAGAGAGATGAATAAAATGGGGAAAATGAGATAAAGATCTAATTGTAAGGGGCTATTTTTGTGACATGGAAAAAAGGGGGGAGAGAATGAGAGATTTTAAGTGGTTGATCACTTTACTAAGAATTCTAACATAAAGGTTCTCTATGAGCAACTCAAAACATAGTCAAATGATATTGGATTTTGACAAACAATATATCATTGGAAAGCTTGACGAGTCTCTAGTTTCCAATAAACCCAAAGTTAATAACTTTTAAGTCCTCTAAGTATTTTTAGTATAAAAAATAAAAAATACCTTTATAAACCCTTTAATATAGGGTACTTTCCATAAAAATATCTATTTCAAAATAACTAAAACTCGTAACTCTAAGTTTATATGCTTCATAATCATGGGTCAATATTAAAAAAAAGGTTACAAGTTAGATTAATTTTATAAATTATTTGGATATTTATTGATGAATGATTCATTTAAATTAATAATATCTTGGATATATAATATTATAACTAATAACTATTTGATAAATAAATATAATTTATTATTTGAGTCTTATTAATTTAATTTTTATGGATATTTAATTTAGGTTAATGATATTATTATTTTATTTATTTTATAATTTATAGGTTTATTTTAATTATATTTCCATTGATTCCTAAGTATTTGAAAGTATAAAATATAACTAAAATAACTACACGAGCTTAAATTAATTAAAAAAAATAGCACATCTAATATTAATACTCACAATATAGCAAAGAGTCATAACTTGTCCATAGGTCCATCAAAATATTTACAATTTTGTTTCATTAGTGTTTGAAATATTTACATTGAAAATAGGGATGTTGTAATAGCACAATAGACTTAAAACTTACAAAACTCTTTTGGAAACTAGTTGCTTAAGATAGGCACAATTAACAAGTTAGTTGCAAAAATTAGAACAAACAAGATATAAGATATAAGAGTTAAGATACCAATTCACACCAATATCATTAGGGTTACATATGATCTCCAACACTTAGGGTAGACTTTAACTATATATTATACGTCATTTCTAGCCTTACAAGTATTCCTTTTACAAATTCTTTTAAATCTCATAAATTACAAGTATTGTCTGACTTGCTTATATAAGAAAAATCTCACTTTGTTATGGTAAATGAGGAAATAAAAGGTGTTTGGCTTGTCTATTTGATTCATTTAAAAAGAGTGTTTATCATTAAAATAAAAGTATGAGAAGTCATAAAAAATAAGAAATTTAAGGATTATATCATAGTTTAAGAAAAATATGTAAGCTTATTTTTATTATTTAATTATTATCATAAATAAAATAATTTATTATACCGGGGCAGGTACAAGGGTAGGGGTGTTAACGGATCGGTTTGGTTCGGTTTTGTAGAAAAAATAAATCTGAACCAAATAAAAGTGTTCGGTTCGGTTCGGTTCAGATTTTTCAATTTTTCTGTAAATAACCCGAACCAAACCGAATTGATCAAGAACGAGTTGGTTCATTTTGGTTCAATCGGATCATAAATTTTATCATGTCAACATAGTCAACATTTTTTTTACCAAATAATAGAAAAATTCATTTAAGAAAAAGATAGTCTATGATAAAACCTCATGTTGATGTTTGATCTCTCTTCTATGATAAAAATTCATGTTGATGTTTAATCTCTCCTCTGTTCCAATTTTTTTAGTATAATTTTTTTTATTTAGGGGTGGTTCGGTTCGGGTAACGGGTCTAGTGTCTTTAATCCGCTACCCGAATCAATCATTGACGAGTTCGATTGGTTCGGTTCGGGTCCAACCCGATTGAGCTAAAAAATCCAATCGGATTGGTTCGGTTATCGGATTCATCAGATTAAACCAAACCAATGAACATCCCTATTTGAGGATGAGTACTTGCATACTTGCCCCCACCCACGTCAAAATCGGGACAGTGTCGATGTCGGGTTTTTCCTTAAACCTAGTGAAAGTGTTTTTTTCTTTGATTGTCATACCTAGATGAAAGTCCTTTCCGTAAGTCTGTATTTGTATAAGCTTGCATAACTTAAGATTATTTCACTTTGAAGTTGACTTTGATCCAACTATGTGAGGAATATTCAAAATCCTTTTTGTCTCGAGTCTTTTCTTCTTTAGATCCTCATATAAGATGCTTCATTTTGGTATTCATGAGTCTTATGTTTCTCAAACACGATGAAGACGCTTTAGGGAATCATACGCGCTCTGGTTGAGTTTACACAAAATGTTAAGTACTTATCAAATTTCATTTAAAACTTTACCTGCACACTTGAATGCACATATCAAATGTTTCACATATTTCATCTAGTCATATATGTGCTCAGATTCATCTTAACCAAGGGTATTAATATATTAAATGTCTTGAGACTCAACATAACCCATTTCCTCTAAAAGATTCATCTCCAAAACCAAAGCAACAACAAATATACTGAAGCTATTGCATTTGGCACTCAAAACTTAAAAATTGAAGACACGCTATAAAATAAGACGAAGGTAGAAACTTCTCCAAGAATTTAAGGTAATTGTAAGAAAGGAAACAAACCGTTTGCAACACAAAACCCAAATAAAGGGAAGATAAGAATATTAAAGAACAATGGGGAAAAAAAGGGTTTTGTATGATACATAGAATGAAAATGAGAAAAGAGAGTTAAGAATGGATATGTCAAATGTCGGATTTGGGGCATAATTAAGTTGAACAACAAGATCATTGAGTGGCTCTTCCAAAGGCAAAGTCATTTCCACCATCGACACTGCCATCGTTACTTTTGATAATTCACCTACCATTTGAAATTGCCACTCCTGCAGATTATAACCTCAAGGTTGAAAACCTCTTTCTTGACAAGAATAGGGACCGACAATAACACTTCTTGGCTTTTCAGGTACAAAAAATATATAGAGGCTGAAAGTGGTATAAAGGTGGTGGATTTGGTCCAACCTGATGGGGAGGACGCTAGGGACATAATAGAGTTTAGCAACTTGGCGGTGGCATCATCCTCCCTCATACATACGAGTTATGGATTCAAAAGACAATATTACAAATTTCTTTTTCCTATTGGATGAAACCTTTTCTTTGGTTGTCCTTTCAAAACATGAACCACTCAATTAATATTTTATTATAATATCCAATTGTGTAAATTTATGATTAACAGGTAAATTGATGAATGACAAATATGGTGGTTTGATCAATCAATTATTAGTACATACTAATTGTGTTTACTTAGCTTAATTGCATATAATTTTGTATTTAATGGATTGGATTGATTTGACTAAATATTATGACAATATAATGTATTTAAATGGGGTTTTATATAAATTTGTGTTAAATTTCAAATTTTTAGCCCCTCATGACCTTTCTTCCTCATGCAGGCCATATCAAGAACTACATTTATCCAAATGAAGCGATTTTGGTCCTGTTGAAAAGTTGAGAAAATATCGGCAAGTTTCATATGTAGAAGTCAAGACCTAACTCAGCCATATTTAGGGTGAAAATCAAGCTCTAACATTGGAGGCGTGATCTTGTCTTGAAAAGCATGACCTTTATTCAATAATTTGATAATAATTAGAGTTGTATATGTTCAAATTAAGTCAAACCATTGCCAATTAAATTTAAGATCCAACGATACAACTTTCATGAAGACACCCTTGCCTCACTCAGACTTTTAGATGGTCATAACTTAGCTATATGATGTTCAATTTGCATGGGATTAGAGTCTACTTGTTTGTAATTGTCCCAAATATTCAAAATTGTTTAGAGCTCATTAAAGGTCAATTTAGGGTTAGGTTTCTGGGTTATTTATGGCAGATCACAAATTTTATAAATATCTTCTCATAATCCTAATTTTGGATTTTTTTTACCTTTTAGCTATTTAATTTATTTAGGTTTTGTTCTTTTCTTTATTGTGTCGTGTTTTTGTCTCCATAGAATTTTAAATTTTTTAAATCAACCCTAGGGCTTGCTTCACTTGAATTCTGAATAGTGACATGGGATTGATTGCTTATTGGTTTAATTAATTTTTGAGCTGTTTCATTTCTCTTTTTTTCTTTATATCTTGATTGTAATTTTGAATTTGTCTATTTAGATAGATTCTTAATGATGATTTGTGGTTAATTATAATTTGATTAAGCTAATGATGAAAAAGGTGCTTAGTCAATCTCATTGTTTGGGAATTTTAAAATTTAATGCATAATTTCATAGTTTAGTTGACTCTAGTTCTTGAAATTAATCTTGAATTTAAGGATTTGCTTAATTCTCCTTCTCTTTGATTAGTTCAATTTTAGGCACTTGTTCTAGTACAATGAATAGTACCTCAAGTCCTATTTATAAGAAACATATAGGACTAAATCATCAAAACCAATGAAATGCTTTGAAACTAGTTAATTGTAATTATTAATGTCATAATTTTAAATTTTATTTCAGAAATATTATTAATATTAAGAAATTGAAATGGTGGTAAAATTACTTCTAATTAAAGTCATCATTGAAGTAGTAACTCATGCTTCAATAGTTAGTTATTGAAAATAACGGTGTTCATCCACTGACCACTATCATGGGAAATAGGTGAGTAGTGGATAATCAATTAAGAATATAAAAGGAAATTCATAATTAAATAATTCACAATAGTACTATGTTTCTTATATATTGGAAAAAAAAAAACACTTTTTTGTTTCTTATAAATAGGACCGAAGGTAGTATATTATAGTCTGATAATTTATTGCAAGTGAATGTAAGTCCCCAATGTTCATTAATTTAATTAATCTTTATAAATTTTTTTTATACAATTTTGAATTTAAAGTTTCACAATCTATCTCGTTATTCGATTGGATTTGCATCAAGGTCCTTGTGAGAACAATCTCGATGTTTCGACCTCTTATACAACATTACTTTTGATTGTTTTTTTCTTCGGTGAGATACTTTTTATTATTTTGATACCACGTATTTAGGAGTGACTATCATGGTTCACCCTAGATAAAGTCGTTCATGTTTATAATCTAAATTTTATTTTAAGCCAAATATTAAAGCTTTACCTCAAAAAATTAATTTTTCAAATTGGACTCAGATTAGTCAGAATGTATTATGACTTTCAAATACTAAGGATCTTAGATAGAACAATACCTATTTTAAATAAAAAATGCTTAATGAAATAAGATTTTTAATAAAATCATTTATTATTTTAAGTGTATAAAGTAAAGGATCTATGGTCTAATGAATATGCCCAAATAATCTATAACTCATATAGGTCTAGTTGAATTTTCAAATGAGAAAGTATAAGTATACATGAAACAGCGTGATATAATAATTATATTGTACCACATTGTATTTTATAGCATAATCAAACAAAAAAAAGAGAGAGAGAAAGTGAGGGGAGTGGACACACGGGCCAATGTGGTCAAAACAGTGGTGCCATTGTCACTGTTTTATGTAAGCGTATCATAACTCTTTTCAAATTAATTAGTAGTTCTAGTTATTTAATTTGCACACAACTCATATGGATTAACCCATGAAAGAGTCACTACTGCAAAATAGACTTTTAACGATGGTTAAAAAAGGCTTTTAACGACGGTTGTTGAACCGTCGTTGAACCATGCGTCGTTAAAAGTGAGTTTTCAACGACGTTTGTCAACCATCGTTATAAGTCAGAAACAACGACGGCTAAAGCTGGAACCGTCGTTGTATGTCCAGGAAACAAGGACGGTTCACACAGGAACCGTCGTTATAAGTCAGAAACAACGACGATTAAATCTGGAACCGTCGTTGTATGTCCAGGAAACAACGACGGTTGCTGTGTGAACCGTCGTTGTTTCCTGGACATACAACGACGGTTTCAACTTCAACTGTCGTTGTATGTCCTATCTATTTTGCTATGTCCATAATATCTTAGCTATTTTGTAGTTAATTCCTATTTATTTTCTTAAAAATCCCAAAAAAAGCACAATTTCAAGGCAATGACAGAGAGTAGTATAATTCTAAGATGCAATAAAAATAAGTTTGTTCCGGCATATAAGTTATGTAAAGAGAAGTTGAATCCAGCATCTTTATATCATCTTGATACCAAGAGAGCTAAAAACATATCATTCTATAGAATATCAATAAATAAAATCAGTATCTTAAATCTTAATAATGAAAAGCCATCACCTTAAACTTTCCTAAAGAATAAAATAAAATTTCAAAACTACAAAAAGACAGCTTAAATTTTCAATTACTTCAACTGAAAAAACAAAACTCAGATTACCTTTTTGCTTGATTAAAGACTCACTGACCAAATTAACACAAATATAATCTGCACCAGTAGCATGAAAAGGTCTTGAGAATACTATAAACAATAATATAAGTCCTACAAATTTCAAAGATTAGAAAATTAAAAGATTATTATATTCCATTTAGGGTGGTATATATAAATCAAAGGTGAAATGCTAATCATTGAATAGCTACGCTACATTTGATACGTTACAAAACTAAGGAATATATATAGATTAATAGAATTGCATTATTAGTCTTAAAAACTTTTCTTTATAATTTAAAGATGTATTGATAAATCATAAAAAAAGTTAAGACTTTTTAAATAATAATGATGAAAGTCGAATACTTTAATAATAGAAAAAAATATTTTAAAATTCTGCTACACTTATGGAAGAAAAAAGCTAAGGTTTTAAAATTCTGCTACATTTGCTATATGCAAAAGCTGTTTGAAAAATGTGTTTGATAATGCTATAGCAATAATATCATATGCCATGTAAACAGTAATAGCGTTTGTGGTTGTATTCACTGTGTTTTGCTTGATTATATGGGGTGCTAGCAGGCCTTACATAGCAAAGGTTATTGTGCAAGGTGAATAAGTTTGTGACACTCATCATTACTCTTCTCTATTTTCTATTAAACTGTGAATAGTTACTATTATAGTGTTACAGAATGTGTAAAAACAGAACAGAAATTAGATGAGTAATTCATACATCCATTCACTTTTAAATGTATTTAGACACACATAAAGCATAATCAGCTTGAACAAGTTTCAACCTACTTACCTAACTTAATTATCTAAAACGAGCATGGCCATACATTTGAAAGGACAAGATCACTCAAATGAGACTGTGAGATAAATAAGATGAAAAATACCTTGCACCAGGACAAGATCACTCAAATACTTGTAGTTGTACCAATTCAACTGATACTACAAGTTCCTCTATTGATCATCCTAATCAATATATTTTATGCAAAAATCTGTGAAGACAGTTTGGTTTCCTCGTTTGCAAAGGTTATTGGCAGAATAATATGCAATGTAATTGTTTCCTACAATACCTTTGGATACAAATGGTGCACCAACTTCACATGGTGAGCTCAACCAACACTATATGCACCTGTTCAACACAAGATCAGTGACTAAAAATTAAAACCATAAGCCACAATACTGTACATGCATGCACCACATGATAAAATTTCAAACATGAAGACAAAAAAAATCAATTAGCATCTTGCTGACTCCAAGTTGCTACACCAAGACAAGATTGAGTTGTAAAACAACAGAATAGTGGTTATTGGAGGTCTTAGATTTCCATTATTTTGTTCTAAATAAACTATAAAACCAAAAACTTTTGAAACTTGCCATCTTTTGCAGCCTTGAGCTAGCATGCTTCCAATTAGCATCCTTTTGTTGCATTCTTCAAGTCCCACCTAATCAAAGCAACTTACATGAGAGTCAAATTTATCAATAGCAGCCTGAGCCTCTTCCCTGTAAGCCATAGTGATGAAGGCATAGCCTTTGCCCTTCCCATATTTGTTCTTTATTATCTACAATAATCAAAACACATTTCTCCAAATTACACAATGATGTACAAGTACAATAAGCACCAGAATGTTCGGTTCAGACTCTAGAATACTCTAGTAAATAAGAAATTTTACATGTTATATTAGATAAAAAAACAAAGAGCTACAACATTAAGAGAAAAAGCACAAAAAAAATCTCTATAGCAATAGAATACTGAGTTTTGTTAAAAACTTTTTATGCTTTTGTCCCCAAACGAGGGGAAGTAGTACCCTCCAATCTAGTGGTCGGGATGCACAGTGTCTCTACAATTTTAGCATAAAATTGGTCCCAAATGAAACATATATACAAGGTCATAAAACAATATAAATGAAATCAGAGCAATGATAAGCAAAACTCACGGAAGAGGGATTGACACGACTACTAGAAGATGCTGCTCATGGACGCACAATCGGATGTCGCTGTTGCTGCACGGGGGAGAGACGCACGGAACAATGAAGGCAACGACGGACGAAAACGAAGGCAACAGCCTCCCCTTCCACCTACCCCCTCTGCTTAGATCTACGACCGCCGTGTCCAGCCCTGTGCGCCGGAGTGAAGAGGAAGGGATGAGAGAGAGAGACAGGACGAGAGGGTGTGTGAGGGGACGAGAGAGTGTGAGGGAGAGAGGGACGGTGACAGAGAAAGAGAGGAACGGCGCTGCGAAGAGAATCTCGCGCAGCAGCTAGGTTAAATATGACAAACCACAACGGTTCTTTATGCAACCGTCGTTGTTTGTCTTTTTACTCTCCACACCCCTTTTTTTGTCCAGCACCACCTTTTTTTCTTGACCCTTTCACGACGGTTCTTTCACAACCGTCGTAGAAAAGCCTCATTTTTCTTTTTTTTTTTCATTTTTTATATGACAAACAACGACGGTTATTTGGATAACCGTCGCTGTTTGTCTTTCTACTCTCTGCACCCCCTTTTTTTTACCAGCACCACTCCCTTTTTTTCTTGATCCTTTCATGACGGTTCCTTCACAACCGTCGTAGAAAAGCCTAATTTTTTTTTTTTTTTTTTTTTTAAAACACTTATAATGACGATTGTTATTGGTTACTTTCAACGACGGTTATTAAATAACCGTCGTAGTTTCGTGCGAAAAATGCAAAAATGCCACCGCGTCACTTTCTACGACGGTTGCTTAATAACCGTCATTGTTTAGACATCATTGAATGGCATTTTTGCACTAGTGAGTGTTCTAAATAGACATTTGTAGTAATAAAGAATGAGATTTAAAGAAAAACATAATCACACAAATCGTGCAAGATTTGTTTACATTCTAAACTATTAAAATAATAAAGAAATTTTAATGTTATGTAGTAACTTATGTGAATAAAGTTTTTTTTGACTTTAATTGGGATTCCTGGAGACATAATTGCATAATTAACCTTTAGGTTATGAATGATGGTTAGACAAAACCTTTATTAAAGTGGTGACTTAGAAATCAAACACTTGATATCATTATAAAATTAGTTTGAGGTCACACTTTACTTTTACTTTAATTAACTACTATCGGGTAAAGTGTTGGGTATAAATTTGAGATTTGGATCCTCTCTGACCATTTTAACTCTCCAACAAAACTTAGCTATGAGATAGCTATAGAATTACTAGGTTACTTAAGTCGGTAGTTAATGCCCAGCTATTTCTCAATTAAATTTTGTTGAAGAGACATGATGGCCTAAGGATCCTTGCACATAAGTCTATGTAAGGATTATTATTTAAAAAAATAATACTATTTATATCAATTATTATAATTGGATAACATTAATGTTTAGGACTTTTATAAATTCAAATAAAAAAATTGGGGACCATCCCTCGATAGAATTATTTGTGCAAGTGCCAAGTATAGTACAATTGTTAGTATAATTTAAATTTAATATTGTGGTGGAAATCAGCAATCATAAAAAGGAAGTGGGCTTTGGTAGACTGAGCTATCAATACTTTAAGAGCATCATGAAATCTGATTAAGTTGCCATCTCAAGGAAAACAATGTTAGATTATATCTTTCCGCTTTAAGCAAATTGTTTATGATGACATGAGAGCCGGCCTATGGAAGGGCTTATGATTTGTTCAATGTATGGACATATAATATTGTCTTAAAAGAATTGCGATATGGTATATAGCCATCAACATGGAAGTTGCGCCCCAATTTCCTTACCTTAGTAGGATTTTTCTTTTTTTCTAAAAACAATTTAAGATAGATAACATTTAAGTTTTTTTCATTAATTTTTTAAATATTCTTAATTTTAGTAAATAGTTATTTATTTACATTATTTTTTAATATTTTACTTTTTGAATAATATAAATTTTTAAAAAAAGCGAACTGAATTATTTATAATAAAAATATTAATACAAATAAAATAACAAAACAGAGAAAATACACAATATTAAAACTTTTTTTATATATTGGCATAATTTAAACTGAGTTTATTTGTAACGCAAGAAAATAAGACTATATTTATTCTTGGTTTAATTTAAAGGAGATTGTAATCTTAACTAATAAAGATTTAAAGATAGTACATTACTTTCTCACTTTATAAACAAAATCATTTAAAAAGAGTTTCTTTTCTTTTTGTATTTAATACTAGAGTTGTCAATTCTGGTTACTTGGCCCGACCCGATGTGGGATAACAAGTTTTTATAGGCCAGATTAAGAGACCTAAGAGTTATTTGAACTTTTAACATAAAGACCCGAACACTACATTTGTATGGACTTTTTGTGGGTAGCTCGTGGTTTTTTGTGGTTTTTGCGGGCTTTTATGAGTTTTTACGGGCTTTTACAGACAACGAGCTTTATATGGTCAAGTTAAAAACCCCGAGAGTTATTTGAATTCTAAAATAAAGGTACGAACCTTACATTTTTTACGGACCGGGCTAAGCCAGTTGGGTTGACCCATTTTGATTCTATCTGATATACATATTTGGTAGTAAATTAAAATAAATATTTAAGTCAGATCTTTAAAAATTATAGCTCTATAAAATTGTGGAAAACCATTATTTATACTAGTATCCACCTTTCTTATTGTGTGTAAAAAAATTATTAAGAAAAATAAAATAATATTGTAAAATGTGTTATTTATTGTATTGTGAGTGGTTATTATTTTGATTGGAGTAATTTTTAAAATGGTTATTGTAAAAAAAAATTCATATTAGACATACTCTTCATTAATTATGATAAAGAATAATTAATTGATTAATGTTGAAATTATATCTAATGAATTGATTGATTAATTAGTTATAATAAAATGACCAAACTAGGATTATGATTAGACAATTCATTTTATTATTTAATTGTTGGTGCAAGATGATAAGTATCATCCGCAAGAGTCAATTTTGTTCGAGCCGAGTAGGACCTCTATGAGTGCAAAATTCTCCCTCCGAGTATTTAATACATCTCCATACCCTAAGCTCGAACTCAAAATCAATGGTTAAGCTGGAATAACCCCTTACCAACTAATCAACGTGCTCGATGATTTTTAATTATTTAATTGATTAAAATAATTTCAAAATAATCATAATTATTTAATTATTAGAATTATCCTCATTGAAAAGATAATTAATAATAAATTATATTTAGGTGGGAAATTGGCATAGTAGTAATTGTCAAGTTTTTTTTGCTAAGCAAAGATAATTATAAATTAAATTAAAGGAGAGTATAAGGGGTACTTCAACCCATATATAAAAAAAACAACCAAAAAATAAAAAATACGCTTAAATACATACCCCCACACCCAAAACAAAACAAACCACCTAAATATTACACTCAAAGGCAAAAAAACATAATCTAAGTCGTACCAAATGAAGCATGACAAGCTAGGCATTAGGCAAAGTGTCAAAAACAAGCCGCTACAAACTAGAAGAATTCTACCATTCCTATAGCTGCAAAATTAAATTAAACACAATGAAGATAATAGAATAGCCAATTTGATAGTCCATTAAACCTCCGATGCAGACAAACCAAAAGCCACTAAAAAACCAGCTCCAAATAGATACACCAAGGCACTCACAGAAAACAAAACATCACCTCTAGTTACATGAAAGAAGTGCATTCCAAAATGATCACTTCAAAACTGGTTAAAAAATCTTCAAAAACTCATTAACGGGAGATATCAAGACCACTCCATTGCAACCATTCCGAAGAGAAAGAGTACAGGACAACATGGAAAACCAGAGATATCAACATTATTAAAATAAAGCTCCGAGAGACAGCATCAAATAAATTCAAGGAAACTACAAGACCAAACCAAAATAAGAACATCAGTAGGAACAATTCAGAAGTTTAGACACACAGCAGGGTGAGCTGCCCAAGAAGAGAAAGGGTAACAGAAACTTGGGTCCTTTGCACTCAGCCATTTCCAACTTCTCAATTTAACAAGTTCTAATAAATCAGTTGGGCAATAAATACCGTCTGAGAAAATTGTTCCATTTCTTGCTAACCAAATAGTCCAAATTGCAGCTAACCAAACAACATACCACTTCAAACGAATTTTGGAAGAGCAATTATGGAGGCCCAAAAATTGTGCAAAGTGCATATGACAATTATTATGCTGCACAGAAACAAATCCAAACCAGTCTAGACAAAGCTTCCAAGTTTGAATTGCATAATAACATTAAAAAAATGAGATGTTGATTCCACATCCATACCACACCATGCACAACAAGATTCAGAAACCTAAGCAACATTTATTTTAACCAAATTCTGCTTGGACGAGATTCTATCTAGCATAACCTTCCACGCAAAACTAGACACCTTTGATGGAACAAATTTGCACCAAAGGAAGTTATGCAAAGGAAAATCTGCATAAATAACATAATTAACAACAGCTTTATAGGCTGATCCCACAAAGAATTGCCCGCCATTATCACCTCTCCATAGCCAAGAATCTCCTCTTGAATCATGGAGCTGAACATCGTCTAAAACCTCCAAGAGCAATTATAATTGTTGCATTTCCCATTGAAAAAGATCCCTTCTCCAACACCATCTCCAATGAATTCCTCCATCTAACTTTATTGTCAGATCAGCAACAGTGGCATCTTTATTAATTGTAACTAAAAATAATCTTCTAAACCGATCACACAAAGCAAAAGATCCACACCAACGATCCTTAATAAAGTATGTTTCCCATCCCAATCACCTTAACACATCTACTAGAGAACCACATGCTTGCAATATGGTCACCATGTTCAATTGACCACAAATCAGACCACCACCTAGACCCACTCATCAGCTCACTACTCCCCCTCACAAAAGACTCACCATAAAGATATAAGACTACCCTATTCCACAAAATTCCCCTCTTAACTAATAACCTTCATCGCCACTTTCCTAGCAAAGCTAGATTAAAAGAATATAAGTCTCTAATTCCCAAGCCCCCGTGTTTTTTTCCTTAGAAACAACATCCCAAACCACCCAAGGTATTTTCCTATGCTCATCATCCCCACCCCACAGAAAATTTAGAAATAAAGATTGAAGTTTAGAGATTATACCTTTAGGAGTCTTGAAGAAGGAAAGATAAAAGATCGAAATTTAATTTAGGACTGATTTCAGCAAAACAATTCTATCACCAAAGGACAATGACTTACACTTCAATCTTGACAACCTTTTCTACACCTTCTGAACGACCAGATCCCAAGTCTTCAATCTTCGTGGATTCGCCCCAATGGGAATCCCCAGATAAATAAAGGGAAATGACCCAACTTTACAATTCAGGAATAGAGCCATAAGTTCCAACCACCTCTCCTCAACATTAACACCAATTAGTTTACTCTTATAAAAATTAACTTTCAAACCAGCCACCAACTCAAACAATTGTAACACAGATTTAATAGCCCAAACATTGTTCAAAGATGCCTCACCCATGAAGATTGTATCATCAGCATACTGAAGATGTGAGACTAGAACTTGATTCCTGCCGACAAAGTACCCCTTAAACAACTGTAAATGCATTGCTTTACACATCAGTGAATTAAGCCCCTCAACAACAATTAAAAATAAAAAAGGTGCCAGTGGGTCTCCTTGTCTCAAACCCTACCAACCGAAAACTCAGTAGAAGGACTACCGTTTAATAGAACTGAAACTCTAGCAGTACTCAGACATTCAGCTATCCAACATCTCCATTTTAGGGGGAATCTCATCCTCTCCATCACAAATTGCAGGAACTCGCAGTTGACATAGTCATAAGCTTTTTCAAAGTTCACCTTAAAAAATAAGCATGACTTTTTCAGCCTTTTAGCCTCCTCAAGAACTTCATTGGCAATAACAACACTATCATAGCCTCCTCAAGTTATTTGTTATACTTTAATTATGAAATTCTAATAGTTTTATACATTGAGTATATGAATATTAAGTATGATTAAATACTTATAAAATTAATGATTAATCAAGAAAAAAAATCTATCAAAAAAGAGTGACACGAGCTCCAAAGAAGTTTGCGGGATTCAAATCAAACTGCCATCCCAATATCTCGAACTAGATTAGTTTCTTTTGAAATTTTTAATTTTATAGAAAATATAATAATTAATTAGGGTTAAATATGTTTTTAGTCCATAAAATATAGTCAATATTTGATTTTTTTCCTTGATTAAACCACAATACTTATTGATCAAAAATTAAGAATACATCAATCTAGTCCTTATTACACAATTTTGCTACGAATTAACTGCAAATTTTTATCGATAAGATAAGTACTAAGGAGGGTATTTTCATTTTTTAAGGGACCAAATCCACCTGTTTTGAATTACAGGGACTAAATCCAAATTTTGACTATATTTAAAGGACTAAAAACATATATATTAATTTAACCCTAATAATTATTATACTATCTCTGGTACTTTTTTAATTTTTATTAGGATCATGTAGAGAAATTTGTCTTATTTTTTTTTTATAAAATCTCTTCCAAATTATCTACTATGTTAATTAATTTTTTTATAAAAATATCTTTAATTAATTAACACGTTTTCTGTCAATCAACAATAAATGCAGTTTAATTTATTAGATTTTTTTCTCTCTCGGGTAGCTAAACTAAATACCACCGAGCATGTGCTTAAGTTGGTAAGGGGCTGTTTCAACTTAACCAATGGTCTTGAGTTCGAGCCTTGAATATGCAACTGTGTTGAATACTTGGATAAATGTTCTACACGGCTTAGACATAATTGTCTCCCATGAAAGATATATGTGATTTTACAAAAAAAGATAAAAAAAAATAAATAGATGAAAAGAAATTATAATGAGTATCAATAAAAATAATTTTTTAAAAATAATATAAAATTATTGATAATCTTATTACTATTGTCCAAAATAACAAAATCCTTGATTCTGTGTTTATTAGTAGGGTTCTATCCTTCAATTTTTGCCTGTATTTGGGTTTGAGGCTTTGAGCACCCCAGAACTCTTGTTAATCTATCTTTGTTTATCCAAAAAAATATTAGTAGGGTTCTATTAAAGAAAACCCAATAGATTGCATTTTTTATATCTGAAAAGTACTTACAAAAAATGAAAGGTCCCTTTAAAAACAACAAGTTGAACAGTTTGTAAATTGCACCTGAATAACAACGGTAGTGTTGTTGGGAGACTGGGATGCAAATCTCCACCATTAATCATCATCACGCACAAAACAGAGGGTGCCGCTGATCGCCAACCACCCTCCATCTAAGAATATCTCTTCCGATTACATTGCATACAATTAATCAAAAGTAAAAATATCAAAATAATTATTGTGCAAATTGACATATTAAAATTGAGCATTGGCGTGTACTCTCCTTCCAAATCGGTTATCGGTCCAACGTCTCCAACTGATATTTATGTTAAAGATTTATTTTATTCAAAAGGGGTTTTGTCGGTACTCGGTAGTGCTAAAGCTAATCTATGATATCTTTTTTTTTTTTTTTTTTTTTTAATTTTTTATTTTAAAAAGAAACAGGGCCAGTGCCATTCCAATTGATGTGATAACAGCTGGACTTGGAAAAGTTTCTTCGCCCAACACGTTTCAATGGCCAAGTTTTCTGTCTCCTCTCCTTGTTGCGCTCCCTCTTCTTCTTCATGTCTTCAACTACACCGGCGAATTTTTCACGGTTTTCAACGAACAGTTGCTGCTTCCGCCACGGATTCCACCTCCACACTCACTTTGGCTTCCACTTCGAATTCCACGCCCAAGGTTGTCGTCACCAGAGAGCGTGGCAAGAACGCCAAGCTTATCGCTGCTCTGGTATTCACTTCTTCATACTCACTTAACCATTCACTGCTACGTTTTCTTTGGTTCGGGTTACTTTATTACCGTTACATTGTGCTTAATTTTAGATGCTAAAACTCAAAGTAACTGTGCTTTGTTTATTTTATTCTCGGTCTCATTGTTCTCTCTCTGGCTAAGCTTTTCCTGCAATCCGCACATGTTTTCCTCGTTTTTCTCGTTCAGCTATTCGGAGCATGTTACGTCTTTCTAGAAACTGAACGCCATTCCGTGGTGTAGGTGTTCGATTAAAGGTTGAGATGAATGTCAATATGTGATATCTTCATTGATTTTTCTTTCTTTTTATTTTCTTTTTCCAAAATTTCTATGGCTTCTATTTATTATGATTATTTTGCGTCTTTATTTATCTTTTAACCACGTTCCCTTGAAACAAGAAAGTATTAGCTATGAACACAAACGTTCAGACAGTGATTTAGATTGCTAAATTTCCTTATTCATAATTTCTAATAATCAAATGTATGGTACGTAGCAAAATTTTTGTCATATCATATGTACAGATCACAATAGGTTTTTAAATGTAGATGATTTTGGGGATTGGTTAATGATAATTTACTTAGCATTCCTCCTGTTTGAAGTTTATGAGTTATGACCAATCAGCGCTATAAATTCTTGACCGTTAATTAATAAAAAGAAGAAGCACCTTCTATGTAATGGTCTGACATTCCCTTCATCCTATAGAAATCTACACAAACGGTTAGGAGCTTAAGTTAGTTAATGGTTTGACATTCCCTTCATCCTATAGAAATCTATACAAACGGTCTAGGAGATTAAGTTAGTTAATGATCTCATATAACAGCTTCAACATGCTCATCTGTTTATATCACTATTCAGTGTTTGTCACTGCCATCATCCATTTTTAAAAGATAAGCTTAGAGTGTGTTTAGTAAAACTAGCTGAAAAGCTAGATGAAAGCTTAAAGCTGAAAAGTTAGCTGAAAACTTAAAACTAGCTGAAAGCTGAAAAACTATTGAATGTGTTTAGTAAAACTAGCTGAAAATGGTAAAATGACATATAAGGACATCATTAATTATTAAATAATGATAAGTGGGTGTGGTTGAGGGATAAACTTGTAATTAATTTTCAGCTAGTAGCTGAAAATTGAGGTTTTTTTTTTTAAAAAAGCTACCTCAAGTACCTTTTCAAGAAAAGCTAGTAGCTACCCAAAAACGGTACCTTACCAAACACAGCTGAAATGGTTTCAGCTACTAATTTCAGCCTTCAGCTAGCTGAAATGGCTTACCAAACACACTCTTAAACGTTCATCTTTCACTACCTTTTGCTTCCAATGTCTACTTTTGTCCCAGTCTCCCAGAATATATGCCTAAATCTGAAATCCATTCATATTATATGCTTCTATTCCAACACCAATATGTAGAAGTTCCCATCAAGTTGACTAAATTATTTTGTGATCAAATTGTTACATAATCCAACTTTGTTGCATATAGGGTCAGTTTGGATAAACTTCTCTAGAAGGACTTATGAGAGAAGAAAATAGAATGAATCAAGAAGGTAAAATAAATTCAACTTCTACATGAGTTGAAATTAGTTACTTATGGAGAATTTAAATGGGAGAGCTTCTGAAAAAGTTGAGTTGTAAATACTAATTTCAACTCATGGGATAAGTTGAATTTAGTTTACTTTCTTGATTCATTCATTTTTTTTCTCCCATAAGTCATTCCAAAGAAGTTTATCTAAACTGGCCCATACTGTATTTATTTTCTCTATTTTTCTATCTTCTTCCATTGGGATCCTTTGTATATATTCCGTGTACAATGCGTGGGTTTGGATTAGTTTATTTTGTGTATAAAACAGCTTATAATCAAAATATTATTGAGAAAGCTCTTGAAAAAAAAAAATCTCAAAAATAACTGAAACCAAACACGCGTTAAGATGATCAGCTAGGTCTATGGCTCAGGCCATGTCAATAATATGGAAAGGGGAATTCAAATTCAAATGATAACTGCAGTTGGAAGCTGGCCCCTTGTAAGTTTTCTAGTTCACACTAGGTTTGACTGATCACATACACTGAAACTATTTTGGTAATTCCAATGTTGAGTGCAGGCCAAACATGAAATCAATTGTTTGGAGCTTCCACTCATTGAGCACACGCAGGGACCTGATTTAGATAGGCTTCCTTGTGTATTAAGTGGTAAGCATAGGAAAAACCCATGTCATTAACATTTAATTATTTTGTAAAGTTAGATTCATGCCATTTTTCATCTAATAAAGATATTGTATGTGAATCAATTATCTTTTTATTGGGTCAATTTTTAGAATAAAAGTTGTGTGCTTACTGGGAAAATGATGCAGCGATGACATTTCTACTATAAACTTGATGATACAATATCAGTGACTGATGAGCTATTTCCCATTACGAATGATCTCCTTGAAAATAAAGAATTATAGGCTTATAGCTTCAAATGCCTACAGCTATGTCTTCATTCAATTTTTATAGGTTGTGTCAGCATGTGAGATGATGCTTATATTATCTCAGACTCTCAGTTTATATCAGTGGAAGTGTTTGCTGAACTTTTATGTTTCCTATTTATAAAGAGCTGGATGCTAGAGTTGCAGATCACTTTCACACTATTCAATGCCAGATTGGCTTAATTTGGCCTGAATTGTGAAAAATTTGTATATAAATAAGCTAGGTCAAATTTGGCCTAGTGTAGGGCTGTGTTTTTTTTGCTTCTCTTGGTTTAAATATAGCTGTTATGTTCACAATATAATAAGAAACTGGGTCGGGTGCCTTTAAATGGAAGTAATATCAACAATCTAAGTAGTGTGGGGAAGTTGCCATTTATAAATGTATGATGATTTGTCAACATAACTAGTCATTTGCATGTTATATCTTAAATATCTTTTGTGATACACACGATAACTTGAATCATGCTTACGAGTACCTTATCACTTCAGTTTTCACTGATTCCTTGCTTCTCATGATCCTCGATACTTGCAGATAATGCATTTGATTGGGTTGTCATAACTTCCCCTGAGGCAGGTTCAGTCTTTCTAGAGGCATGGAGGTGAGGATTTAGGGTTTGTTTTGGTATTTGTGTAAAATTTCTCCTGAGTAGAATGTATTTTAGATGAAATATTTTTGCAAATGTAAATTTGAAGTGGAGTAATACATTTGGGCAGAAGTAATCTATAGTTACTTTCAAATGATTTTGATATCTTTTTCAAACATCATTTTACCCTCCAAAATTAATTTTTGGTTATTGTGGAGTTCAAACCCAACTTGCTAGAAGTGGCTAACTACTGACAAAGGGTGCATTTGGGTAAACAATTTAAACAACTTAATCAAGTACTTATTCAATAAGCGTTTATTACATTAGAGCTTATGTCATAAACGCTTATGTCATAAGTTGATTTTTATATGCTTATCTAAAAAGTTTGTTGAAATAAGATAAAAAAACATAGATAGGTCATAAGTTAATTTCATAAGTTTAACCAAACACCTGTTAAAGTGCTTATGAAGATAAGTCAAAGTAAGCTCCAGAAAAGCTCTTCCAAAATCATTATCTTCATGATGAGGTTTTCCTAAAGTTTGTATAGCATTGTTGATGTTTCTGCTAAAATTTTTATCCTTGATTTTCTTCAGTGACTTGATATATTTGCTCTTTTTCTTTCTAATGAATCATACCATTTTAGTAATTTGTATTACTCACCTTCAATTATTGATGTGTCTGCTAAAATTTTTATCCTTGATTTTCTTTGTTGACTTGATATCTTTGATCTCTTTCATTCTAATGGAATTTATATACCACCTCCTTCCTATTTGTCTGTCCACTTGGACAAAAGAGACACAGATTAAGAAATGCAATTGTTCTTGTTTTCATGAAAGTTATTTTAAACTTCCTATTATACCCTTTACCCATTTTATATTATCTGTCTTCATTTACTTATCTTATTAAATGGTTGGAGATTGGTTGAGTGATTCTACTACTACTTATTGGGTCTCATTTTACTTGTCGAAGCTTTCAATAGTGGGTCATTTATTATTATCTCAGAATAAGCATAAGGGTATAATGGGAAAAAAGTAATTAATACTGCATTGGGCTGGTAAGTGAACGATAAATAGGAATGGAGGTAGTACTAATTTGTTTTACTCACCTTCAATTATGGTACAACATAGTTCTATGGGCTGAATACATGAAATATCTTCTATTATACAACATGTTATCCATCTTTCTAAGATATACAATCTAAATTGTGCATGAGTTGTCAAAGATGGGAATGTAAATTTGTCAAATATTTAATGTTTTTAACTGTTTTGGTCTATTTTGTTGATGCATTTTATAGTTGGTTAGATGCTGTGATATAAAAAAAATAACCAAAAGAAGAATTTCTTTTATTCTGTTCTTTACTGTTTTTTGTCCGTGCAATTTTATGTAATTTTGGTGAGCACTTTATTTTCTAACAAGTGATTATCTTAGTCTTAATTGTTGTCCTTAGAGCTGCTGGGATGCCTCATGTCAGAATAGGCGTTGTTGGGTCTGGTACTGCAAGCATTTTCAAGGAAGCTTTGCAGTCTTCGAACCAATCACTTAATATTGCCTTTGCACCATCAAAAGGTATCTCATGTGTGTAGTTAGGTGTCAGCTGAATTCAGATGGCTCCTGCATTGTATGTTCCCAATTTTCACTTCTTTAACATGATGGATGACAGACTAATGAAATATAAAGTAATTTCCTAAATCTTATTTGTATTTTGGGGTATAAAAGGAAAAATGTGCCACAACAACAGTTCCAAGATATGCATCTAGATAGGGGAGAACAGTACTTTGCTTTACTTTGATTGTTCTGTTATTTCTGTGGATCAGTGTTGTAACAGTTAGCATGCATTTTACTTTTGAGAAAGTGAATTGTAAGTCTAACCATGTTTAGCATTTAACCAGTAGGTGATCATATTGTTAATTAGTATAATAGTAAAGAGATTAAATTGAAGCTTGCTTTTGCTAAACTGTAAGTTAAAGCTTCAATTTCTGAAAGTGACTCATTATGGATTTGATATTTTCAGCAACAGGAAAGGTTTTGGCTACAGAACTTCCCAAGATTAGAAATAAATCCACCGTTCTATATCCTGCTTCTGCAAAGGCTAGCAATGAGATTGGTACATGAACTATTCTTGTTGCTTTAGGAAAAATTACAGCATTCACTATTTTAAATTTAATTAACTTTAATTAGTAAATGTAAAGGCAGTGATATGCTAATTGTCTGCATGATATTTATATAACCAGAGGAAGGGCTTTCAAATCGTGGATTTGAAGTTACTAGGATGAATACATATTCAACGGTAAAATATTTTAGCCTTGGTGCCCCTTCCTTTTCAAGAAAACATGGTCCCATACTTTTTCCACAAGCATTGCATATTCTATTGGTGTTCCATATGATTAATTCGGTTAAATTATTTAAAGTGTAATATTTATTAATGATAAATTCCCAGCAATCTGTTTCATGGCCTGTTTAAAAGTTGTGTTTCCTGAATGATTTCCCTGCTATAACGTATCATGTCCATGTGTCTCACTATGCAGTTTGGACAAAAAGGTTACAAAAGCTTGAAATTGTGTCCTTTTCATACAGTCTTTCCATTATATATTTTTGTTTTATTTTATGTGGATATTTACAACTTAAGAATATTGGGCACCTATATACGACCAGTATCTAAAATGGCTAAGCCCGCTAATGTCTTATTGTCATTTCTGAAAAATTTAGATTATAAATGGTTTGGTTAGCTTCAGTCATAACCTACTGTTTCTTACACTAGAAAAACTGCTACATTGGGCTATTTATGTATCTATCTTTGCGAGAGATTCACCATTCTTTGCAATTGTTTGTCAGATACCAGTTCAACATGTTGACCATATGGTTCTAAAGCAAGCTCTTGCTGCCCCTGTTGTTACAGTAGCTTCACCATCTGCAATTCGGTGAGTTTCTTTTTGCTTCTTCCTCTTCTTTCTTCCTTTTTATTTTTTCTAGTAATTTCATATCCATTTCAAATCTACATATAGTTAATTATATTTGGATTTGATACTGCAACTCCATGTAAGCAGGAGTTATGCATTAAACTTCCTTGATCCAATTAACTGTTTCATACTGACTAACTGGGATGCTGTTTTTGTCCCTTGTTAGTGAAGCGTCGTAGTGACTCTTGGTATTGTAGGATGCATGAAAATCTTGCTTTATCTTGTTAGCTTGGACTTAGGAAGTTCTATATTATTTTGTATTTACCCAGTTCATTTTTTTTCTTGAGACAATTTACCTAGTTCATGTAATGTTCCGTAACAGTGCCTGGAAGAATCTTCTTTCAGATTCAGATTGGAGCAATTCTGTTGCATGCATTGGTGAGACAACTGCTGCAATGGCAAGAGGATTAGGCTTCAGAAATGTGTACTACCCAACACAACCAGGCCTTGAAGGGTAATCACAAATCTGCTTTTCAGAAATAACTTTTGTGGTCTTTCATATGATATTTCTCTTAATAAAGTATTCGGTACCTGTTTCATATGCTAAGAAAAGTTCACGGTTCCATGGAGAAGGCTTTCTTCTTTGAAATAAGCAGGATGTTTTTAACAAGCTCTTTTTTGGAACATAGCAGGTTTAGGTCACAATGACTCTAGTTTTAATAATTGATCTTTATTCTAAATTCATGATTTCATTCATTTTAAGAAGTAAAGAACTTATAAAGACTCCTTGAACTTTATGCTGTTTTGAAGTAATGACCTTATACTTCTGAATCTACATGAGGTTCTATATCTTTCAAAATCCTGCAAATAGATCTTTCAGTTAATTAGCTACATGGAAACTATTTATCACATGACACATGTTCATTATTAATTAATACATGTGACAGTATTTGACATTTTTTTTCAAAAAGCTTTGAAAGAAGCATTTTTTATTTTGTTTCCTTTAATTGTCGGATATTTTATGATTTCAATTATATAAATTAAATTAAAAAAATGAAAGAGGATTTTGTATACTTTTAAAAACAATTTTTGGACAAATGGCTGACTATCATTTTGTGTTAATGAAAATATGTGCAAATCACTTGATGAATGTCTTCTGTTTTGTTAATCGACAGAGGTCTGTTTGCAAGTTTAAAGACCTCTTTCTCACATTCAAAATTTTATGGTGGCTATTTTAAGCTTAGGAAATATTTGTAGAGTTTTCCATTTTTAAAATATTTTCTTTTTATAATAATAATATACTCTTTCCAATACTGTTAATGTCGGTATTTGGCCAGTACTTGATGTTAATTGTAAGTCATGTTGCTTTGGGTTTGGGTTTTCTAAAATCAGTATACCTTTGATGATAAAGTGTGGAGTTATAATTGTTGATTATAAAATTAGCAGTCATCTGTATAACAAATTATGAAGTTTGTTTAAATTTCAACCTTTTTCAGTCAACTGTAACTCCACTCTTTACTCTGAGTGCACCTACTTTAGAGGCCATGTTTCTTTATATTCTATGTTGTCTAAGTTGAATTTATTGCAGTTAATATAGAACCTTGAAGTTTTGGGGGAAAATTACAAAAGCATTAATAAAAAAAGTAGACATTGACAAAAATTTGTGGTTCATTGTAAAATAATTATGGTGATTCCGTGTGAAATGTATTTTTTTTCTCGTTATTATAAATATTAATAACACCCGTTTTTTTACTACCGTCCTCCTTCTTACAGCTGGGTTGAAAGCATTCTTGAAGCATTAAGATCGTATGATGAATTATTGAGGTAGTCCTCTGCGCCATACATAGCAACGTGGAGATGTTTCAGCCGTTTCTCTTGCAGCGAATTTGATTAAATAATGAAGGGTTTACTTTTTCTGTTCAGTAGTATATTTAGGAATACTGAAGAGACTACCATAAGGTTAGTGGTAAATAGCCTTTAGTCCACATTGTTCTGTCAACTTAGATCCATTCATATCTCTGTTGTTCCTATGATTTCGTTAGTTTTAGTTTGTGATTCTTATTTCTTATTTCTTATTTATGAATAAATAAGACAATGGTCAGGGTTATGACAGGAACTATGGTTTGATTTATGATTTCAATGTAGTAATTTGTTTCCTTTATGACTAAAATTATTTTGCTGTACTAAATTCTATGAAGACTGACCACCTTTTACCTACTTTATTGTCTAAAGCGATTGTACTGCAACAACCAATAAACTGACTTTTTATAGGATATTTCAAGTTAGTTCGGTAGGGATGTCGAATTAGCAACCCACTTGTTCTTTATCATTCTTTACTTAAGGGTTTTACATGAAGTTCATGGGGATTCTAAAGTGGGAACAAGGTAGGATCACATGAAGTTAATGGTTGTTAACTTTTATGCTTTGTTTGGATTTGGGAAAGTTGGGAAGGAAGGGAGTTGTGAGGAGATAAAAAGGTGGGGAAACTCCATCTTTCTTTCGTTTGGATAACACGTGAAAACTGCATAAAATGGAAAAATGTATAGATGATATCCATTTTTAGTTTTCCTCCTTTTCATGTCGTGAAAATGAGAAAAAGAGTGGGAAGAGATCCAAAAAACTCGTTATGCCCTTTGTCTAACATTAATCATGCCTTCCATCCATCAGGTGATGAAGGGCCATAGCATCAACGGAGACGGCATGAAATTTGCATTAGAGATTCAATATGACAACACCACCCTCTGCATCCCAAAAATGAATCCCCGTTTGAGAATCATGCTTGCTCACTGGTGCCTCAGTCAAGTCCCACTCGGCAAGAAGTACCCATTCAACTACACACCAATGGACAAGTGTTATGTGTTGAGTCTTAGAATTAATTTAAGTATTCAAATTAAGTTTAAGACTAATTATCCTTAGGTTTTAATGATTAACAAATTAGACTATATAAAAACAGGTTCTACTGGAAAAGGTATTCTTATGTGTGTTGTGTTTTAGGTAATATGTTGAAGCATCTATTTGAAGATGAAGACTTACTGAAGGAAGAAGAAAGCTAAGCAAGCAGACAGCTAAGGAGAAAATCCAAAGAAAAGATGAAGCAAATCTGAGTAAGAAGAAATGAAGAAAGGAACTACGAAGAAGCAACCTACTGAAGAAATCAGAAGAACAAAAGAAGAAAAGGATCAAGACAATATAGAAGACCAACATGTCAACAAAAGGAGGAAAGCATTGAAGAAACTCTCTGAAGACGATCAACTCACTACACCACTACACCAGAGAAAAAGCCTAAATATTTCAAGAAGCAGAAGAAGAAGCAACAGACTAGAAAGAAGAACGATACAACAAACTATCAGAAGAATTGATCAACCTGCTGAAAAGTTCAACATGATAAATTAACCAACATGCGGAAGCAATCATGGTGAAGCACTCAACATGCTGAATCAACCAATAAAAGTCAGAATCAAGTTCATGGAAGATCATCAAGAACAAGGAAGAACAATGAAACAACAATATGAACAAATGAGGAAGAAAATCTAGGAGAAGCAATTTGAAGAAGAAGAATGAAGAAGAATCAATCTGTGCTGAAGTAATTCAACTCTCTGAAAGTATGTTCATGATAAAGAATGAACTTGCTGAACACATACTCTACGAATACTGTGACGTGGCATTTCAATCTATCTAAAGAAGAAGCCTGACACGTCATACAACATTATGAAGATATGAAGACTCTCAACTCTCAGATCACGTGGACAAATCTTCAACGTCGAGAAGTCTCAACATAGGCAAAGACCATCTGATCAACAACCAGAAACTATCTAAATGTCTTATGCCTTCATCCAGAAAGGAAATAGTAGCAAAGGATATTTTCTTTATTTCGAGAAAGAAAAAGGAGAAATATATGCTAGGAAAGCAAATAGCGTTAGGAATAGGTCAGCGCTGCTATACACCCACTACTGCACAATCTCTGCAACACGCCATCAGAAGTCAGAAGTCTTTTCGGGAAGAAAAGCTAAACTTCACTGTGGATAAAGAAGAAGCACAACGACTAAAAATCTATTCTAGCCACAGACTTCATACATTGAAAGAAAGAAGAGAGAGTTAAGCAAACCTGCTGAAGAAGAAAATACACTCTCAAGAATATATGTGAGTAAAATAGCTAAGTGTCAGAACAATATCTACCTCTATACACCTACTATGCCCTATTTCACAGAAGCTAAGAAGCTAACTCACAACGGGCAAAAAAAAGAAGAGAAGAAGAATAAGAAGAGTGTCAAAACCAAATCTTCTGCACACCTAATCTGCTTCGGAAAGAAGTAACCGAATGAGAAGCTATTTCACAACGGCTCTATAAGCTTAATTATTCCTTCTCAACGGTATTATCAACAGTCTTCAACGGTTATATTTCCAGAACATATAAATAGCCTCAAGAAAGACTTTGAAGTGGTTGGCAGGGTTGGCTAATGTTAGAAGAACTGATGTTGGTTGAAACCATGAGAATTTAAACAGATTGGTCTGTTGACCAAAATTCTCAAGGGGATCCATTCAAGAAGCCAACCAAAAATGGGCTGCCATGAATCTTAAATCATCTATCTTTGAACAATGGCATTTGTCAAGCCCACAGAAGAAATTGGCCAAGCTTAATACAGATCATATCAAGCCAACCTTTTGAATCTACAGAGATGAATTAGAGCTTAGAATTATACATTTGCATCTCTGTTATTCCTTGTACTTAGAAGCTTTATCTTTGTATTCTGAGTTGTACTCAGTAATCTCTCTGTACAAGAAAACTAAAGTTTAAGTTTCGCTGAAACTTAAACCAATTCATCATTGTAAACACAATATGTGTCAAAGAGTCTGGAGAGGCTTAGTGGAAGAAATAATACTCTAAGAGCCTGGAGAGGCTTGGAGAAATAATACTCTGGAGAGCCTGGGAGAAATAATACTTTGGAGAGCCTGGAGAGGCTTGGAGGAACAAAGAATACTTGTTGAGCCTGGAGAGGCTTGTCTGTAAAAGAATACTACAAGAGTTTCCTGGAGAGGCAGTTGAAAACAAAGATTACTTGTTCATCCTGGAGAGGCTAAGTGTAAAAAGAATACTGCAAGAGTTGCTTGGAGAGGCAGTTGAAAACAAAGAATACTTGTGTTGAGCCTGGAGAGGCTTGGTTGACAAAGAATACTGCAATGAATTGCCTGGAGAGACAGTTGAAAACAAAGAATACTTGTTGTTAAGCTTGGAGAGGCTGGTATAAAAGAATACTTGTATCTGTGTTCAGATAGTGGAAAATCCAGTGGTAGTTTGCCCTGGGACTGGACGTAACTCACTGAGTTAGTGGGTGAACCAGGATAAATTCTCTGTGTAAATTTCTCTCTACCCTTAGTCTTTACTTTCTGTTATTATCTGTTTATTAGTAATCAAGGAATGGGTCTGAAAAGTGAATTTATATTTAACGCAACAACACTTAATTCATTAAGCAAAACCGTTTTAAAAAAGAGTATTTACTGAACCTTCTAAAGTGGTTCAACAAGTTCTCTAATAACTAAGTTTTCAGCATGTAACTAAATCAATAAGATAATAATGCAAAACATTTTCGAACAACTTGGTTTAGGTTTTGGAGTTCATACTTAATCTAGTTTAAACAATGTTTTGAAAATGTTTTATTAAACCTTCTGAAGCATCTATCATATTCAGCAAGTAGTTGAAAAACTTATTTTCATAGCTTCTGCCTAACTCTGATAATCTCTATTATCTGCAAACTAAGTTTTTCATAATAACTTGCAAAAGTTTCATTGATGTTTAAAAAGGGTTTTCAAAAATTAGCTTAAAATTTTAAAACACTATTCAACCCCCATTCTAGTGTTTCCTGTAGTCCCTACAGTTGGTATCAGAGCTCACCTTCGGGTTGAGCATCTAACAATGCTGAAGGAGTAGATCCTCAGAAGATGGAAACCTCATCTAGCTGAAGCAACTCTGAGATCAAATGCAAATGAATGAGAAAAGAGAATACTCTCTCAAAGCTCATTATTTTAGCTACTGAAGCAACATTCAGAAGGGGATGATGAGAAGAAGGAAAGCACATTCAATTAAATTCCCTGTTGGTAATATCTTTCCTATCTTAACCTATATGCATTATATATGTGTGAATTTTCTGAAAATTGCATGTAATCTTTAATGTTTAAAAAATGAATTTTCTTGTATATGCTTTGTGCTTACTTGCTGAAAATTGTTTATCAAAAATCCTTTTTGAAAAGTTATGATTAAATCATATCTTTTTTTAAAAAAAAAAATTGGAAAAGTCTTTAAAATTAAAATAGTTTCTATTGTGATCTGGCTCTATGTGAATAAATGGATTATCAACCGTCTCCTCAAAGTGGCATGATGCACAACTCTCCATAACTCTTCAGTTCATGTAACCATTATCATCAATGCCTCAAGCATGCCTATTTCTTTTTAGATTAAGGGGATCATCATGTGAACTTCACTTCAATTCTCAGAGCAAGAACTTTATCATCAATCTTAAATCATTCAGTTCAAAACTCTGATCAAATGGCTGTTGTGTCTGCTACTCCATGTAGTTCTAATCCATCAAGGATTAATGAGAAAATCATTCCTTCAAGGATGGTTTGTCTCTCAGCTTTTGAAGAAGCAGGACACCATATTTCAGAATTCTTTGAAGTAGTTGGTTGGACCCCATCCTTAACAATATTTCATGTTCATGGCACGAGGAAAGTGTTCTGGAATTCTGGAACAACTCAGAAGTTGTCTCCACACCAGGATACTCTGGAATTAAAACCATGGTATTGGGGAAATCACTGGTTGTGGATTGCAAACTGCTGGCTGAGGTGATTGGTGTTTCTTCAAGGGAAAGACAAGTTCTGTCAAAACTAGAAAGCTTATCATGGAGGAGCATTGGCGTATAATGATCTGCTGTTCGGTTAAAGGCGTCGTGGTCCCTCTAAGGATTCTCATCTACTGGATATTCCCAGAGCTCTTCTCGCCGTGTTAAATTGCTGCAACTTCCGAAAGGAAGGAATATCTTATACATCAATGAACTGGAAAGGTTTTTGTTGGGACACTTGTTGATAAAAAGGAAAATCAGCCTTCCATAGGTCTTGTTGTATCAGATGATGTTCAGAGAAGAATTGGATATTAAGGACCACTTCCCCATAACACCTTAATCTTGAAAATCTTGATTCACAAGGGCTTCGCAATGAACGACCTTTTTGATCAAGAACCTCCTTCCTTCTTCACCCCGGCTATGTACAAACAGTTGGACCAAGCTCTATCTAAAAGAGAAGAAGCTTTAGGAAATAGGGTAACTGAAGTTTCTCTTGTGGCATCCCATGTCAAGAGAGAAGGATAAGAACCTCCGTTCATCTGGGTGTTCATGGAAGAATTAGAAAGGTGTTTGCTCTTACAATGTAAGAAAGTTGTATGCTCGCGTGAGTCGGCTAGCAAAGAAGCTAGTGGAAGCTCAAAAGAAGTTACTAAAGCTGAAAGCAGAAAATGAGAGTGCCAGAGCTGCTGAGACCTTGCCTACTGATAGTCATTAATTCATTCAAAGAGTCTTGTGATTTGTGTTTGCTTTGAAAAATATTTTTGACAAAACTTACAGTTTCTTCTGTTTAAACAAAATCTCCTTTGTAGTTTTGCTATATGTGTGTTTTATACTCTCTGATTTTATTGGCTACATTAAACATATGTTTTTACAACTGTGCTGTATACATTATATATTCCTTGATTTTAAATAACACAATCTCTAAATAGGAAAAGAATTTTTTTTTTTAAATAGAAAAATTCTTAAGCCAAGTGGCTTTCAAAAAGAAATATCAAATTGAGGGGAGCCTACTTTTAAAGAAAAATAAAATATTCAGAGAAAGATAATAAACACTGTAAGTATCTGTTTTAATAGAAAGGTGCTATCTTTTAACTAAATAATTATTCTCTTGATGATTAACAAATTGGTTTGAGAAAGGTATTTTTAGTTTGTGTATGTTTTCAGCAAACAGATTTTAAAGTTGATCATCAGACGACAATGCTATCCACAAATGTGGCATTACTCCTAGCTTCTGAGCCTGTTCAGAAAGTTCTCAAGGAACTTGCTGAAAGGGTAAAAAATGTCTTTGAAGACAAGTTGAGTCTGAACAGATACGTCTCTTCAACCTAAACTCCTTAAGTATCTCTTTCAATAACATTGTTTGATCTTTCGCTATTAATTGTGTGTCCATAAAAATAATCGCCTTAAAATAATTATATGTGTATTTTATTTAGGTTTCATAAAATTTTATAACCGGTATTTCAAAAAGTTGTAATTTCAATTTTTTTTTAAAAAAAAAACCGTAAACTTTAATGACAAAGAGTAATTAAAGGAGTTGGCTTATCACCTGTCTGCTTCTTAATGCACGTTTTCCATGACTGTCAGCGCTTCACTTGTCCAGTCATTGATGGACAGCGTTTCCCATGTCTGTTTATCAATGTATTTTCATATATTTGTAAATATTTTCAAAATATTTTCTAATAAAAACTCTATATACTTGTTTGTGTTTGTGTATATATGTGATTATGTTTACAAAATTCCTCTGAAGTATGTTCATCTTCCTAATATTCTTCTTAAAATCTGTGTATAACTATTAAAGTTTTAATTCTTAAGATTTTCTAGATACACTTACAGTTGATATCTTCCTTGTGTGTTAAAATCTCTTCTTAAAATCTGTTACAATTGGTATCACAGTTGGTATAAAACTTTTTGCTATGACCTTGCTTAAAATCTTCTCAATAACAATTCCTTTTTAAAAAATGACAAAAGGGGGAGGAATATATAACTAACAAAATAACAAAGTTAAAAGTAGAAATGAAATCTAAAGCAACTAAAAGAGAAAAGAAATCTAAAGAGAATATAACAACAAAGTAGAAGAAATATAACCGGATAGTAATCTGGATTAAAGAATATATCTTTAATCTCTGAGAAGAAAACATAATTAAAGGGGGAGATATAAATAGAAAAATGTTTTTCTCAGGGGGAGTAATATAGATAGGGGGAGCTATCTAAAAAGAGAAAGAATAATGTTCAAACTCTAATCTGTCATAATGGTTAACTCGTCTTTAATTTCTTTCGTACATTT
The DNA here is from genome assembly GCA_026901365.1 of Sesbania bispinosa. Classification (NCBI taxonomy): domain Eukaryota; kingdom Viridiplantae; phylum Streptophyta; class Magnoliopsida; order Fabales; family Fabaceae; genus Sesbania; species Sesbania bispinosa. The sequence goes on from QLOH01000537.1 coordinate 106,708, forward strand.
TGTTAGATATATCTAATTTGTCATCATTAAAAAGGGGGAGAATGTTGAGTCTCAGAATTAATTTAAGTATTCAAATTAAGTTTAAGACTCATTATCCTTAGGTTTTAATGATTAAAAAATTAAACTATATAAGAACAGGTTCTACTGAGAAAGGTATTCTTCTGTGTATTGTGTTTCAAGTAATATGATGAAGCATCCATTTGAAGATCAAGACTTACTGAAGGAAGAAGAAAGCTAAGCAAGCAGACAACTAAGGAGAAAATCCAAAGAAAAGATGAAGCAAATCTGAGCAAGAAGAAATGAAGAAAGGAACTACGAAGAAGCAACCTACTGAAGAAATCAGAAGAACAGAAGAAGAAAAGGATCAAGACAATATAGAAGAACAACATGTCAACAAAAGGAGGAAAACATTGAAGAAACTCTTTGAAGATGATAAACTCACTACACCACTACACCAGATAAAAAACCTAAATATTTCAAGAAGCACAAGAAGAAGCAACAAACTAGAAAGAAGAACGAAACAGCAAACTATCTGAAGAATTGATCGACCTGCTGAAAAGTTCAACATGATAAATTAACCAACATGCTAAAGCAATTATGGTGAAGCATTCAACGTGCTGAATCAACCAATAAAAGTCAAAATCAAGTTCATGGAAGATCATCAAGAACAAGGAAGAACAACGAAGCAACAATATGAAGAAAAGAGGAAGAAAATCTAGGAGAAGCAATTTGAAGAAGAAGAATGAAGAAGAATCAATCTGTGCTGAAGTAATTCAACTCTCTGAAAGTATGTGCATGATAAAGAATGAACTTGATGAACACATACTCTACGAATACTTTGACGTGGCATTTCAATTTATCTAAAGAAGAAGAAGCCTAACACGTCATACAACATTCTGAAGATATGAAGACTCTCAACTCTCAGATCACGTGGACAAATCTTCAACGTCGAGAAGTCTCAACATAGGCAAAGACCATCTGATCAACAACCAAAAACTATCTAAATGTCTTATGCCTTCATCCAGAAAGGAAATAGTAGCAAAGGATATTTTCTTTATTTCGAGAAAGAAAAAGGAGAAAATATATGGCAGGAAAGCAAATAGCGTCAGGAATAGGTCAGCGCTGCTGTACACCCACTACTGCACAATCTCTGCAACACGCCATCAGAAGTCTGAAGTCTTTTCGGGAAGAAAAGCTAAACTTCACTGTGGATAAAGAAGAAGCACAACGGATAAAATTCTAGCCACAAACTTTATACAATGAAAGAAAGAAGAGAGAGTTAAGCAAACCTACTGAAGAAGAAAATACACTCACAAGAATATATGTGAGTAAAATAGCTAGGTGTCATAACAATATCTACCTCTATACACCTACTATGCCCTATTTCACAGAAGCTAAGAAGCTAACTCACAACGGGCAAAAAGAAGAAAGTCTAATGGATCTTTATATCTTATACTCACAAGAAGAAGAAGAAGAATAAGAAAAAGAAGAAAAAAGATGAGAGAGAAATATCAACTTACTGAAGATAAAGAAAATATCTCAAGATTAAAGAGCTTATCTGCAGTGTGTCAGAACCAAATCTTCTGCACACCTAATCTGCTTCGGAAAGAAGCAACCGAATGAGAAGCTATTTCACAACAGCTCTATGAGCTTAATTATTCCTTCTCAACGGTATTATCAACAGTCTTCAACGGTTATATTTTCAGAACATATAAATAGCCTCAAGAAAGACTTTGAAGTGGTTGGCAGGGTTGGCCAATGTTAGAAGAATTGATTTTGGTTGAAACCATGAGAATTTAAATAGATTGGCCTGTTGACCAAAATTCTCAAGGGGATCCATTCAAGAAGCCAACCAAAAATGGGCTGCCATGAATCTTAAATTATCTATCTTTGAACACTGACATTTGTCAAGCTCACAGAAGAAATTGGCCAAGCTTAATACAGATCATATCAAGCCAACCTTCTGAATCTACAGAGATGAATTAGAGCTTAGAATTATACATTTGTATCTTTGTTATTCCTTGTACTTAGAAGCTTTATCTTTGTATTCTGAGTTGTACTCAATAATCTCTCTGTACAAGAAAACTAAAGTTTAAGTTTCGCTGAAACTTAAACCAATTCATCATTGTAAACACAATATGTGTCAGAGTGCCTGGAGAGGCTTGGTGGAAGAAATAATACTCTGAGAGCTTGGAGAGGCTTGGAGAAATAATACTCTGGAGAGCCTGGAGAGGCTTGGAGAAATAATACTCTGGAAAGCCTGGAGAGGCTTGGAGGAACAAAGAATACTTGTTGAGCCTGGAGAGGCTTGTCTGTAAAAGAATACTACAAGAGTTGCCTGGAGAGGCAGTTGAAAACAAAGAATACTTGTTCAGCCTGGAGAGGCTGAGTGTAAAAAGAATACTGCAAGAGTTTCCTGGAGCGGGAATTGAAAACAAAGAATACTTGTGTTGAGCCTGGAGAGGCTTGTCTATAAAAGAATACTTGTGTTTAGCCTGGAGAGGCTTGTCTGTAAAAGAATACTTGTGTTGAGCCTGGAAAGGCTTGTTTGTAAAAGAATACTTGTGTTAGAGCCTGGAGAAGCTTGATTGATAAAGAATACTTGTGTTAGAGCCTGGAGAGGCTTGGTTGACAAAGAATACTGCAATGAGTTGCCTGGAGAGGCAGTTGAAAACAAAGAATACTTGTTGTTAAGCCTGGAGAGGCTAGTATAAAAGAATACTTGTATCTGTATTCAGATAGTGGAAAATCCAGTGGTAGTTTGCCCTGGGACTGGACGTAACTCACTGAGTTAGTGTGTGAACCAGGATAAATTCTCTGTGTAAATTTCTCTATACCCTTAGCTCTTTACTTTCTGTTATTATCTGTTTATTAGTAATCAAGGAATGGGTCTGAAAAGAGAATTTATATTTAACGCAACAACACTTAATTCATTAAGCAAAACCGTTTTGAAAAAGAGTATTTACTTAACCTTCTGAAGTGGTTCAGCAAGTTCTCTAATAACTAAGTTTTCAGCAAGTAACTAAATCAATAAGATAACAATACAAAACATTTTCGAACAACTTGGTTTAGGTTTTGAAGTTCATACTTAATCTAGTTTAAACAAAGTTTTGAAAATGTTTTATTAAACCTTCTGAAGCATCTATCATATTCAGCAAGTAGTTGAAAAACTTATTTTCATAGCTTCCGCCTAACTCTGATAATCTCTATTATCTTCAAACTAAGTTTTTCATAATAACTTGCAAAAGTTTCCTTGATGTTTAAAAAGGGTTTTCAAAAATTAGCTTAAAATTTTAAAACACTATTCAACCCCCCTTCTAGTGTTTCCTGTGGTCCCTACATTGCGGCGGTCTCCGGGGATTTATGCATCTTCTTATGGTTTTAGGTTGTCTTCTCTCACAAAAATAATAAAGAAATAATAATATTAATAATTTTAAGTATAAGGGTAAATGATAATTATATATCACACTCATTTTTCTTTCCATTACTTTTTTTTTCTCTCAAATCAAACAACTCAATATTTTTTCCTTTCATTTAATTTCTTTCCTCTCATTTTCACTCCCCATCTACTAATCATCTTTTTTTCATCTTATTTTCTTTCCACTCACTTTTTTCCCATACATTTTCTTTTATACAACCAAATAACACCTTAGAGTAAGTGATTGTTGATTAATCAAGAAACATGAGTTATATAGAAATTAGGATCATTATAATGGTACTATAGAAAAAGCCTAGGTCTCCTAAGAATCTGAAATTGATAGTTTTATCTTCCTTAGTGACATTTTATTTTCTTCTTTCTTTTTTTTTTATTTAAATATACTCACCTTTTTGCTTGTTTGAATAATCAAGAAATAATTTGTACTAGTAATTGACACTTGATCTCTGTAGGAACAATAGAGTTTAAAATATTCCCCTATTAATTACGTGTTAAAAGGGTACAATTATTATTTATTGGTTTCTAATTAATTATAATTATATATTTTAATATAATGTGAGTGCAAAACAGTAAATAAATCTTTTTATGACATGACTTATTAAGAGCTTCAAAATTAAAAAAGGGAAGGGTCGTCGTTTCGAGATAATCAAAGAGTCTTCCTAGATTTTAATCAAAGGATTATAAACACTTAACTATCATCTAAATAAGAAGCAACTCGAGGCAGAGGTTGTTCATTGTCACTCATTCATTTGTTGTATGAGTAGAACAAGTGCCAAGCATTTAGTTAGGAAGTTACGAGATTGTTTATACATGTCAAAGTTTTAAAAATTAGTCATTGGTAACATTGTTTATTGTTTATGAGTGTTTGGCAAAACTAACCGATAAGCTAGCTGGTAGCTGATAAACTAGCTTCTAGCTATAAGCTAGCTATTAGCTGATAAGCTCATAGCTTATAAGCTCCGAGCTGATAAGCTAGCTTATTGAATTAGAAGTGTATGATAAAATTAGTTGATAAACTTGTTGGTAAATGTAAAATGATATAGGTACATAACTTTTATTATATAAGTTATATTTGTGTTTTCTAAAAAAATATATTATTATATGTAATTATCATTTTATATTTTTTAAAAAATAAATAAATTCTTATCAAACATTTTAGTGATAAAATATTTAATTAAAAATTAAAATAAATAATGAAATCAATAAAATAAATAATATAATATAAAAATAAATTTATCAAATAATAAAAAAAATAACAATTTAATTAATTCATAATTTTTTAAATTACTCATTATATATATAAACTAAAAATATATATTTATGTTAATTTGTTATTTTAATAAATTAAAATTAATTTACACATTGTATGAATTATTTGCAAAGGACAGTAAAATTAAAATATTAAAAATAAGTAAAATTAAATAAGGGGCAGTAAAGGAAATATATTAAAATATAAGGGAGAGTAAGAGAAGAAAATTAAATAAGCTACCCGCTAGAAGCTAGAAACTTGCTGAACTAGCTTGTAGCTTATAAGTTAGAAGCTCCTAAAATAAGTTACTTTGAGTTACCTTACCAAATACTTTTGTGTTGGTCAAACTAGCTTATAAGCTAGTCAAATAAGCTAGTAGCTAGGTTATTGGCCTTGCCAAACACACTCTTATATATAGGTGTTTTGTTAATTACAGACATGGTAAGCTCGAGAGAGAAGAAGATGGATCACAGAAAAGGAGAGAAAACTAGAAAAAATATTATTGAATAAAACCTGACTAATTAAAAGGAGAAACTCTAAGAATATATATCAAGAGCTTAACCTAAACAACAGAAATTAACTATTAACAAACATACCTAAAATAACTAACTTAACTACCTAACCAACAAAAAACTGCTAACTAACTAACTAACAAAATTACCCCCCGTAAGCTAGAGAATGTATATCCATCATTCCCAGTTTGGGTAGAGAACTATGAAAACCAGTAGAAGCTTTAGGGTGTGTTTGTGAATTTAGAGAGGAGGGAAAGGGAAGGATTGGAGGGAGAAGAGAGGGGAAGAAGAGGAGAGAAAAACTTTATGAAATACTCAAACTCACAAACACAAAGGGGGGAAGGGCTTCCAATAAACTTTTCCCTACCCTCTTTTTCCCTCCAAAATTCAACTCACAAACATACCCTAAGGGTTTTGTAAAGAGATAAGCTAAGTGGTTGGAAAAAGAGACTGATAGGAGATGAATTAATCCTAAGAGAAGTTTCTCTTGAACAAGACGACAATCTTTTATGATGTGCTTGGTCCTCTCATGGAAGGATTCATTGTGAGCTATGTAGATGGCAGGCTCATTATAACAGAAGAGATTGCAAGGTGTACTAGGCAAACTATGAAGGTCCTTGAGCAAGTATTTGATCCATTGGATTTCACAAATAGTGGAATCTAAGAGGTCAAATGCATTTAACTTCTCCATAAGTTAAAATTAGTCTTTGTAGACCACCTACTCCAAAAACTCTCCCATTTAACTTCTCCAAAAGTAACTAATTTTAACTTAGGGAGAAGTTAAATGCATTTCACCTCTTTGAATTATGCTATTTTTCCACCTAGAAGTATTTCTGCAGAAGTTCCACTCAAACAGGACCTTAGTAATTGAATAAAATAGGTCAGGGCCCTTCCAATTAGCATTTTGTAGGATGAAATATCAGACAAAGGAGTTCCAAGAGTATTAGAGAGAAAAATGTTAGAATCCATAGGGTTGTTCATAGGCTTAGCACCCAAGAGACTAGCATCAGAAAGAAGCTCAATGACATATTTCCTTTGGCTTAAGAAGATGCCTTTTGAAGATCGAGCAAATTCAAGGCCAAGGAAATACTTGAGCTCACCAAGGTCCTCGATCTTAAACTTCTCATTCAGAAAGTCCTTCACATGTTGTATTTCATCAATATTGTTCCTTATGAGAATAACATTATCAACATACCAACAAGGCAATGATCCCATTTGATGTGTGCTTGATGAAGGGTGTATGATATGAAGAGCATTGCATGAAATTGAGAGATTGTAGAGTGTTTGAGCAAGTACCAAACCATTATCTACTGGCCTGTTTAAGGCCATATAAAGACCTTTTTAGCAAACAAACTTGATCAAACTTAGGAGAAGAGAAACTTTGTAGAGGAGTCATGGACACTTCTTCATCCAAGTGACCATGAAGGAAAGCATTGTTCACATCTAGCTAATGAATACACCAATGCTTAGTAGCTACAATGGAAATGAGGAGTCTAAGAGTGGTCATTCTTGCTACGGGTAAGATGTCCAAGAAATCTAGTCCTTCCACTTGTGTGTATCCTTTTCAACAAGCCAAGTCTTATACCTATCAATAGATCCACTTGCCTTTTATTTGAGTTTATAGACCCATTTACAACTTATGAGTTTTCCCTTTTGGAAGATCAACATGAACCTAAGTGTTATTCTTTTGAAGAGCTTCAATTTCTTCATGCATAGCCTTTCTCCTATATGGATCCTTAACAACATGAAAGTAATTCCTTGGTTTAGTGATTGTGGACAAATTAGAAAGAAATTTCCAATAGCTAAGAGATAACATATCATATCATATAATAATACAAAGGAGAAAGGATAAGTAACTGATGGTTTATCAATAACACAATTAGAAGAACGCTTCCCTGAAAAGGTTGATAGACTGTAGTGATAATCCTGCAAACAACTTGGAAGCTTTCTCTGCTCTCGCAGAGCGCCTAACAAATTGTTTTGGCCTTTCAATTTGTTCATCCTTAGCTGGAACTGAATTAGGACCAAGAACTTGATTAACTTGGTCTGCTTGAGTTGGGGTAGGAGTGTAATCTATATACAAAGTTTTTGACTGAGTTGGTAAGGAAATATTAATGTACACTGCTGAATAAATAAGAAGAATGACAAGGGAAAACATGCTCTTGAAAAAATAACATTTCTAGAAATGAACAATTCTATAGTCTTGAGATCAAACAACATATAGCCTTTTGTTCCTTGCTTGAACCCTATATAGGCACATTTTTTTTGGCTCAAGGGTCAAGTTTGGTTCTGTTGTTTGAAAGTGTTGAGGCAAAGCACAAAGAACCAAATGCCCTTATCATGGAAAGATAAGAGGAGAAGAATTTAAAACTTTATAAGGGATTTTATCTTCAAGAATAGGATTAGGAATCATGTTAATAAGACATGTTGAGTGATCAAAAGCATAAGACCATAAACATTTAGGCAAATTGGCTTGAAACAATAAGCTCCTAGAGGCATTCAAGAGATGATGTGCTTTCTTTCCACTATATATAGCATTTTGCTGAGGAGTCTTAACACAAGAGGTTTGATGAATTAATAACTCCTTTAGCAGTATAGAACTGTTTCATGTTAAACTCAAGACCTTTATCAATTCTAATAGTCTTGATTTCAGTATTAAACTAATTTCAGCCCTCATTGATCAGAGTCATGCGACTGAGTTCTCCTATATATGAGAGCTTTGATACCATAACAAATATGGTAAGTTTTTTTTTGTTTAACCACAGGTATCCTCCACGGAGGCAATCCTGTTCGAGCCGGGAACATCCAAATCATGGTGGGGTTAGCTCTTCCAGCGGGGATTTTTTCCATCCACAAGACTCGAACCCGAGACCTTGCTTAAGGGGAAATAACAAATATGGTAAGCTTGAGAGAGAAGAAGATGGATTACATAAAAGGAAAGAAAACTGAAAAAAAATATTATTGAATTAATGAAATCCGACTAATTAAAAGGAGAAAGCTCTAAAAGTATATACCAAGATCCATGCCCGAACAACAAAAATAACTACTAACAAACATACCTAAAATGACTACTTAACTAACCAACCATAAGAAAACTACTAACTGACTAACTAATTAACAGAAAAATTACATTTTGTTAGCATCAGTATGGTCTTGTATTAATTAATGTCAACATCTCTATAAATCCAATACATCAATTTAACGCACAATAAACACTTTGAGATGATGGGCATATATATGTAATTCCACCATTTCAAATTTAAATTGGCTTATTGTTACTTTGAATATTTTTATGATACTATTTTCATTTTTTATATCCTTTTACTTTGAATCTTCAATTAATATATTCTTCAATTCATACTTGCAACTTATTGGTCAACGTGATACTGTAAATCTATCAACTTAATTAAATCCTAAAGAATATGATTCAGTCGTAGATTATACTCGGCTTCTTAGTAAAAAAATTCCTGCATTGTACAAATTATCTGAATATAAATAAAATACCACGATCGAATCATTCAACTGCATGAGCTGCAGTTCCTTTTGAACCGCAGGTGATGTTTCTCTGATCTTCAGCTGGCAACATATTTTTCTCTCCAACAAACTTCTTCTATCTTGACTTGGACTGACATTTCTTTTGTTTCTATATATAATCTATGAGTTCTTGTATTATAATTTAATTAATTATACGTTTCCCTGCTGCACCTATCCAAGATATCCAACTTTTTTGGTATTTTCCTCTCTATGTTTGGCATTTTTCTAGTGTCAGCCTAATCAATTATGTGGGTGGGGATGGCACCAGCACATTGCAAACGTTGATTATAACGAAAATATACATAAAACTAACTAATAGTACATTATATCCACGTAAATGTAATTACATAATAAAATACTACTATATAATAGTATTTGTCAAAAAAAAAAATCAATAAATATTTTTGGGTCTTTAGCAAGCCAAGTCATTTTGTTTATAAATATTCTTCTGAGATTTATTTCTGGATTTTTCTTATTTAAATTTGGGTCTTATACTACATTTTAGCTTTTTAGTAACATTTTCTTATTAACATTTAATAAAATGTTAGTAAAGCGTTTAGAAAAAGCGGTGTCGTAATATTTTTTTTTCAACTAAATGTTGCCTATTTATTATTATTTTTTGTATATTCAGTTTTTTATGTTTTTCTTCCTCTTGCTCCATCTTCTCAAAATTCATATATCTTTTTCAAAAATACAATTCTGGCTCTCTCCTTCGTAATGCTCCTCAAAGAGACCACACCTTGATCGAACACCTTGTTGCTTCTAAGCTTTTTCACCAATTTATCTTCTTCTTCTTTCGAGGATGGAATGTTAGGGTTTTAGTTTGGTGTTTGAGTTGGATATTTGCTTTGCTATGCTTACTTTGGTTTTTGGTTTCTATTTGTCTACTGTTTCTTATATAGTTTTGTAATTTCAGAAGCTTTGAACCTCGATTTCAGTTTGTTATGGTGAACCATTACAATGCTTGATGGTAATTGAATCAATCTTTATTTAATTTGTTTCTGTGATAGATATACCTAAGTTGTCTCAAATGTCATGTTTTGATTCTCATAATTTTTAATCTTATTGACATTGAAGGTGAAAAAAAGAGTAAAGCAGAGATTTAAAGGGGAATCTATGCAATTTGCTTGGGTAAGATAGTGTGTACTCAGTTATTCCTTTCATTCTACAAAATTCCTTCCTATATGAGTTTGTCTCTCTTTTCAGCAAGTCATATTGACACTTCCTTTGTGATTGTGATTATTGTGTTCATGTTCTTGAAATGCATATCTCTGTCTCTGTATATACCCATTTCAAAAGGCATTGATCATGTACCAAATTAATCAACAAAGAGTCATAAGAGGTGTTTTGCAGAGGAATATTAGAGATTGTTTAGTAGTTAATCAATATGAATATTAAATCATGAATATTTCCCGTATGTACCTATTAGATGGCTGAATTTTAACGCATTAAACTATTAACAATTATTTACAGAAACAAGAGTGTGCAATGATTAATATGTCTGCTTGTTTTTCTCATGTTTAGTGATTTCTTCCTAAGAAAAATTAATTATGCAAGGCTCCTAGTTCTTTTACTCTGGGTGTGTCCTCTCATATAGTTTGTATCATCTATCAAACTAAATTTTATTGCCTCCTAAAAATGAGTTAATTTTAAATCACTATCCTCTCTTTTGTACTTAACTAGAATTTTTGATTTGATGGTTGCATAGTAGAGTTCTATTCTTCAAATATTAGATAAAAATAAAATGTAATTGAATTGAAAGATGAAATTCTTGAGGGTGGATCTGGAGTAATTATCCCCTGAGCCCATATTTGCATATGGAAATGTTGCAATTGTAGACAACCATAAAAGTTTTGCTTCTTTTTTGAACTTTCTGCCAAACTTATTTCAGTTTTGTTTATTTTAGGCTGAATTGCAAATGTTATTATGTTGGCATTCTACACAAATTTTACTTGTGAAGTTATATATATGATCTTATCTTGGGAATGTATGTTGGACTTTGTCCTATATGGTGCTGTTGTTACTATTTGTTGAACACGTGTGAGATGTAGGTAGATATCTTGAGTTCATGTAAGAGAATCTACACTTATGCTTGCTACCATCTGAATGTGTTATTCCATATTTCTGTGACTAAATACAAAAATATGTCAATAAAAAATTGACAAGTTAATTTATGTGGGTAAGCTACCTTATATATTTAAATCCCTTTGGTGATCGAAAACAAATAGAATCAAATCAATTAATTAAGCTTCTATACACTCAACTCATTTTGTTTTATCTTGTCATCAATCTGAACACCCAAATTAAAGTACCTTTACATTGGCCACAGTAGACTACCGTTAATTACTAGTACTATATATGCTAACTAAAAAATGAAAATAAAAATATCTAACATGATTGATTGATCTAATTAAGTAGTCATGAAATATTGAATTCATGATTGGTTCCTTGGTGAGTGGTAGGCTGCTAGTGAGGAAGAGGAATGTGAATTGGATTGAAGGAGCAAGAACTGAGCAGAGGTAATAGAGGACGAAGAATAGGACACAACTTCAGTAGTTCTTTTAGGCTTGTGGGGCTCAACACCTGAATGAGGGAAATGCCAAAAACTGGATGCTCCCACTGCCAAGTATGTATGAATCTAATAATGGTAAAGTTTCAGGTATACAATGCAATTTGTGATTGTGACACTCTTGGATTTCCTTTTTAGCAACTCAATTTGTTGAATTCCAAAGACATATGAGATTTATCTACAGGGGTATTTTATTATAACAATGGAGTAGAGAAAATAAGGTGTTGTGCTCACTTTATTTGAACTTAGACAGTTATCAAAGACTAATGAACTTAGACAATCATGTTAGTTCTGTGCTGCCACTTTTTTTCTTTCTACTTCAATCCGTCAAATAAGTATAATATGCAATATTTGTTCTTGTGATTTCTTACTGAGAAGCATTAATAATTGAGTAAACTAACAAATCAGTCCCTGACTCTGTGGGGATCATGTAGTTTCGTCGCTGACTTTTCTAAAATAGTACTTTAGTCCCTAACTTTGTTAAAACATGCATAAAGTGCATGTTTTTCAATAAAGTGAAGGACTAAAGTGCATGCTTTTTAATAAAATAAGGACTAAAGTGCATGTTTTTTTAATAAAGTATGGACTAAAGTGCTATTTTAGACAAGTCAGGGACGAAACTGCATGGTCCCCACAGAGTCGGGGACTGATTTGTTAGTTTACTCATTAAGAATTGTTCTCGAATTATGGTAGAATTTGATATTTAACCTTTTATATATATATATATATATATATTAGAACATGTTTTTAATCATGAGAGATAGGTAACGAGTTGGAATTGACATATATTTTAATTAGTTTTAAATGCTCTGTTAATCAGTCTAACATCTTGTATATCATCATAACTAAAATATTTAATTTTTGTTTTTATGTAACGTTCCTGCAGATCGTGTTCACAGTTTCAAGTTTGAATAATTGATTTGTGAGTTCATTGGGAGAAAAAAAGGTAATTCTAATAAATAATTAATTATATATTCTATTGATCTATTAATACTTCTTTTAATTTAAGAATATTATTCTATTAATATTCTATTAAATTTTTGTTATCTTATTGTTATTATTACAGGGCTATGGAACATGAAATAGACAAATTGTTTGGGTTAGATATAGATATGAAAATTCTGTAGTGATCACTCTGTTTCCGACTAACCATATATATATACCCCTGTAATGACCTTTTTCATTGTATCTAGGCTATTTTCAATCTCCTTTTATATAGCTATACTCTTATGCACAAATAAAGTTCTGTCTCTCTATTAATTTGCTCACACACACACACACACATATCCATTGTTTCTCTCTGCACTAATTCAATAAACCTGTTTCTTTTCTTGGCTTTACAATTTCATGCATGATTCTAATTTGTTTCTGTTGTTTCTGCAGATTTTTGTCTACACTAGCAAAGGATTTTCCATTTTTATGGTATTATATATAACCCCTATAGTTTTACTAGATTCATTGTTCTATAATGTTATATATTTTTTAAGTAAATTTAAATATTTTCTTGTTTGGTTCTTTTTCATTCTCATGCAACAAAGACATCTTTTGATTAGGCTTTGCTCAACAAGTTTATACTAGCCAACTTCCGCAGTTAATTTTAGTAAATTCATATTAACAGAATTAGCTAGGAAATAGCTATAATTTAGCTACAAAGTTATAGCAAATTTACAAGAAATTTGTATTGGCAACATTTTTATATACATGTTACCAAAAATATGAATTGCTAACATTTTTTAAATGTTGTTAATGACATGTCAAAAATGTTCTTAAAACCTTTTAGTGACGTGGGCTTTATACTGCATTTAATAAAATGTTGCTAATAACAATGACAACATTTTCTTGTAATTTAGTAACACTTTTTAAATGTTACTAAATCTCAATTATGTAGTAGTGTTATAACGATTGCACTGAGGGCATATATATCCATCTACTAATAGAGGTTGATATAAGTGGTATATGTTTAATTCTCCTTACAAAAACTTTATTGGGAGAACTAACCCTACCATAACATGGATATTAATCCGGTTCAAGGAAAATTGTCTTTTGCATGTGGAGGAGATATACATGTGATTTATACAAAAAAAAAAGGTCATCTCCATTAGAACATTAATACTTTTTTTATTATTCACATATCCAGAGATGAATCTATCCAAGGCAGCCCAGCTGGCTGCCCCTTCTTTAAAAAAATTTAATGCACACGTAGCTTGACACAAAATTCTCCTTCAAGGTGGCTGAAAGCATGAAGGAAATTTTACTGCCTTTTCCTTTGCTGCATTGTATCTTATTCCATTATCAAAGATCTTAAAAAGCTTCCTTTGGTGCTTTTTTCCAATTAGCCATGACAGTTCAATCACAACTTGAGGGATGGTTAACTTTGCACTTTCATCTCTTTCAACTTCAACTTTCAAAATAGAAATTGTTAATCCAATTGTTGCTTTGTGATCTCCAATCACTCTTAACATTTTCTCTTCCTTTATTTTTGATAAACCATTACACTTTTCTCTAATCTCTTTTTTTGTTTTTATGAAGTCATTAATGATGATCTTTATATTTGCTCTCCCTCTTCAAGAAAAACATATTGCATATGTGAGGGTAGAGGCTCAATTTCAATCTCTGGCTTCTCTTGCTTTTCCTCCTCCTTTTGTAGCTCTTCTGTTACCAAATCCATAGATGAGTCATTTTGTGCTTCTTGGTTTGGAAAACACTTCTCTATTTCCAAGTCTTCCTTAGAACAACTATCATTGACATAAAGGAATTTGCAAATTGCTCATCTTTTTCTTTCTTCTTGGTCACAAGAGAATAAGGTAGCTTGACATAATAAGGTATTTTCTGGTCCTTCTCTAAATTTATCAACAATTGCTTCTTTGTCTTTTTCCATGGTGCATTTTCATCAACCAATTTCAATTTAGGACTTTTTACTTTTTCTTCCTCAACTTGCACTATTTCTTCTTCACAATCAACTTTTTCTGCCGAAACATCTTCTAACTTGTCTTGTCTCTTCACTCGAGTTTCCTTAATTTGAGGTTCAATCACCTTTCCACTCCTTGTAATTATTGCCTCGCATTGTTCCTTGGGATTGACAATGATGTTTTCTAGAAAATCCTCCCTGTGAGAGTTTAGCCATCTGTTTGGAAAGGTGTCCAATTTGATTCTCTAGATTCTTGATTGAAAACTCTTGATTCTTGAAACTTGTCTTTGTATCCTGCATAAAAGAAGAAGTTTATTGAGTGAAAGAAATTTTTTCTTCTGTTAGTTTAAGGAGAGCATTTTCTAATGCAGAAAGTCTAGCTCATCATATTGCACATATGATTTTTCTTGCTGGTATTGCATGTCAATTAGTTGAAGAGATTGTTGCCACATTAATACACTTTGATTATATCCATAATTTTTCTGTTGGTAGAGTGGATAAGGATCCTGAATTTGTTGCACAAATCCTCCTCCTTGCTGAAAATTGACATTGCTTTGTTGAGGATTCGGTTGTCTCATTGCATAATTTGAATTAAACTTGCTCTGCTGATAGGGTTGCCTAAAAGAAAAATTTTGTTGCCTTTGATAATTTCCCATGAAATTTACTTGCTCAGAATCTTGCTGTGGAAAGAAACCTTCTTGCAAATCACAAGCTCCGTTTGGATGATTTCCTTGACAGAACAGACCAAAATAGTTTTCTTTCTAGCTCCTAATTGTTTATTGTGCAATTGTTGATATATCCTATCTAGCTGCAGTGAGAGAAGTTCATTCCAAGCAAATATTGCTTCAAATTTGTATCGATCCATGATCAAACTGTAATTAATTCAACTTTCTGTTCAAATTTTCTTTACAGACAGAAAAAGGAATTTTCATAATTAAGTTAGTAGCAAACAAATGAAAAAAATGAATCAAAATAGTTAGTGTGACGAAATTAAAAACAAAAACAGAATCCAATCTAGCAAATCCACTGCACTATTGATATTGAATTTATCAATCCCCGGCAACGACACCAGAAAACTTGATGAGAATTTTGGCAAGCGTACCAAATTGTCGCAAGTATTCAATAGTGAGTTAGAATATCGTATCCACAGAGATTGATGAATCAAGTACCAAATAACATATAATTTATCTAGTTGAATAGAGAGAAATCAATTGTATCAAGTGACCTAAAACCTAGTGCAGAAAGTTAAACCAGAAAAGTTGAACAAAGTATTGGAATCAATTAACCAAAACTCAGCAAATTTGAAAAACGAATTCAACAAAATGGTTAGGGTTGATTTCACTTAATCCTCTCTTTATGCAAGTGTTCATATCATTCAATTCAATTATTGCAAATGATTTCAATTATCCAATTCACTAACATAGTCAAAACCCAATTTCTTGGTGAATTAACCCTATGTCATCAAACTAAAAACCCTAATTCCTTAGGTGAACCTAATAGAGACATGCATTAGCATGAAGAATTGCTAAAGATCACACAAAAATTGATTCCTATTCCTAGGCAATCAATCTTTTATGTTGCTTGCTTTAGATCCAAGTTGTTCCCCAATTTTCCAATTGTGAGAGAAACTTTTGATTCATGCAATTGAGTGGCCAATTCAATTGAAGCATTAAGAGTAGAAGGAAGCAATTGAATTGAAAACGAAAATTGAATTGAATGAACAAATCACTTACACAAAGTTCAAATTAAGATCCATCAACACCTAACCTAAGAAACTTAGAATTTTGTTATAAATGAGAAGAGAGAGAAGAGAAGAGAGATGCAAACTCAAGGACGAGTTCCATTAGAATTGAACCCTAGCTTCCACCCTTGGGTTGGATCTTGAGAGAGAGAAGACAAAAAGAGAGAACATTCGAGTCTAAGAAATGAAAAATCTGAAAAATGAAATAACCGTCCACTAAAATTCTCAACAGAACCTATTTATAATGTTTCTGCCAGTTTCGTGTCTTCACACAGATTCTGCCATGTTCAGCCCCCGCCCAAACGAGTATTTTACAGAGAGCCGACAAGGAATTCCATTAATAACTGGCCGTTTTCCTCATTCTCGATTCTACGAGAATTTTTATGAAAGCCTTTCATTTGCTTCTCTTCGCTCCTTTTAGCTTCTATAGCTTCTGCCAGTTTCGTGTCTTCATACACCTCTAGTTTGTTCCCACACGATTCTGGCAGAGAGTAATTCTTAGTTTCTCATATGTCCAAAATTTCACTGTTTATTCCTTCCAAAGACTTAAAAAATGCTTCTCTTCAAACTCTTATTCTTCTTTTTCAAACAATTCCTATAAAAACACCAAATCAAAAAATTAAAACAAAATTACTATTATTTACTACAATCACCTAAAACACAAACAAATTTAATTATATACAATTTTAACTAAAAATTCACAATATTATCAACTTAAACAACTAAAAATTACCTACAATTAATCTATAAATCTATTACTAAAGTGGATTTATCAAGTATAAGTTATTTGGGAGTTTAATATTTTTTTAACTTAAAAGCTACTTTTAAATTAAAAGTTGTTTGATAAAATAAGATATTAAAATTATCTTATTTTCTTTAAAATTAACATAAAGAATATCTAGTTTTAAAATCCTAAATATTCCTAAAATCCTATATTATCATATATCTCTATTACCCCTCAATGCAAGTGCTATTTGATTACGAACAGTCATTAGCGTAGGCCAAAAGCCCACGCTAAAATGCAAAAACAAATGCATATTAGCGTCGGCCGCTAAAACCCTCGAGGCAAATATTTGCGGCAAGGCCGCCGCTAATTAGCGTCGGCTAGCCCACGCTAAGATGGACAGTATGTAGAAGGTAACCAATTGCTAAATGGCCGACACTAATGCTAGCTAGGACCAGCCTACGCTAATTTAGCGTAGGCTAGCCTACACTATTTTTTAATAGGGCCAGCCTATGCGAAGTTAGCTGGGGCTAGTCTACGCAAATATCAGCCAAGGCAACATTAGCTTGGGCTGGCCTATGCTAATTCAAATTAATATTGTTTGATTTTTTTTTAAAATAACCTTATTTTATTAAACCATTAATTTATAAATTTATCACATAAAACCCCAAACTGGCAACAGTAGCACCTCAACCAAACAAATAATCGTTAAAGAAGTGTAATCCCTTGGTACCTTATATTGTTCTCAAATGAAACAGAACCAAAGGCAATCTATAAATAATAAAGGCACACTATAACTTACATAAAGACCTCATCCAACACAAAAATCACTTACTGAAACACATGTTTAAATAGAAAGAAACTAATCTAACATAATTAACAAAATTTAGGGGAGGGGGAAATGAAATGAGAAAGAAACTAATCTAATATGATTAACAAAGGTTAAATGGAAAACAACTATTGCTTGGAGGAGCTACTGTCTTTGAGGTTCTTGCTACTGTTGTGTGGTGTTAACATTATGATTAGGATATTGAATCTACCTACTTTTTCTCCATCTAATATATTCCATTTGGAGAGAATTCATGCTAATTGAAATCCCAAATCCAGTGATTGAGGAAAGAAGAAATGAGATAATCACATTAACATTAAGCTACAAGTAGAAATTGGAAACTAGATAATCTTACTATAGAATAGAATAGAAGAGCAATAACCTTTGATCCTGATCCATTGAATCATAAAGCAAAATTTTAGAGTTGACTAATTGAGATACACACTGATAATCTATGGAGAAAATATGATTATTGAAAACTTGCCTTGAGAAGGAAAAGCAATTCCAGTAATAAAAGCAACCCAAAAATGCAGTTACATGCATACAGGCACTTCTGTTAGGCATCGAAGCTCTTTTTCCCCTTACTTTTTAAAAACTTGAAATTTTAAATGCTTTAAAACAGATTTACCATTATAAGTGGTCTTCTTCCAGGCTTAGCCATCAAAATGGCTCCCAATGCAGTGAATGGAACAGGATTGAAATATCTACTGGTTTAAAACTATAAGAGAAATAAAAAAAAGTTCAATACAAAATTGAAATACCTAACATACAAGTACTAATCATAATTTTATCAACAATTAATATAGCTAAATCAGTAACCTCCTTAAAGATACCATTAGAGTATGATCCACCTTTCAAAATACTTAGGGCCTAAGACTAGGGCGTGTCACTCAAGAGGCGTCAAGCCTCACCAGGTAAAAGAGAGGCCAAAATATTCCAAATGCAGCCATTGAAGTTGTGAGTAGGGGACCATAATTTAAACAATGTGCATATACTTTCATGATTTAGGCCATATTTGCATGTTTTGTATATAGTGAGTGATTGATAGTTTCAGCAACCATGACATGCAGAATTGAGCATTATGGTCAAATTTTCATCAATCTTGAAAAAACAAAATCAAACATTGACATGAGCATAATTTAAACAAAATATTCCAGATGCAGCCATTGAAGTCGTGAGTAAGGGACCATAATTTAAACAATGTGCATATACTTTCATGATTTAGGCTCAGCTGGTTTTCATTAACAAATTTAGTTACAGACTAAAAAGGAACTATTAGTTCTCAGTATTTACCTAGAGATAAAATTAACTATTTGCAAGTCATATTCATAAATGGTACTATATAAGGTTATCTTGAACTAAAGTGAGTAGTGAAATAAACCACAAGTTTTTTCTTTTCAAAAGTGTACTTTGCTCTATTGGAAATCAAGACAACATATATGTTTTAGTTTTACCTCTGGTTTCAAGTCCCTGTGAATGATGCCTCGATAGTGTAATACCTTTAGACCAGAGCCTAAATCACATAATTCAATTTGTGTTAATTTCTAGGCCAGTATGCACCAGTACCAAATGAAAATCATTTCAACATAATAGAAAATGCAGATAAAAGTTACCAAGCTGCTGCATGAATTGTTGTGTGACAATAAACGAAACAAACCAACCTAATCAAATGGTAATAAGTTACTTATTCTACAATTTTAAGCAAAAAAACAAGCCTACCTTGACATCTTCTACAATAAGACCCTGGGCTAGAACAACAGAGGTCATGGTTCCATGACCAGTCAAGTCATTTGTGTTGGCAGCTGCCTGTCTCACCAACTTGGCGCCAATATTCTCAACTGGATCCTCTAACTCAACCTTTTCAAGACAAATGCAACAAAGTATCAAAACAAATGTCAAACATTGACATGAGATTTGAATTCTAAAACACCAAAAGTAAATAGATACTTAAATATATAATAGAATACTTTTCATCTTTTGTTTTTTTCGTTTCTGGTGGTAAAAATAAACTTTTAAATGCAAGAAGATTGGGAAGGTACGTATCAGGTATGTTTTGTTGCTGTTCACCAATCACATAGTCTTGGCGTATGGATAGGTGAATGCAGAGAGATCATAGTAACCTAACACGGTCATGAACAACATTGAATTGAAATATGGGACACACACAACTAACCTCACTACAACATGGTCCCTGTTTCATTAATTGGGGTCTATGGAACAACTGCATAGGTTGACAGCAGAATTAGCAAAGTCAATGCAAGATCCATGATATTCAAAAAATAAAATAAAATAAAACCTCAACCAGTTAATGTGAAGCATACCTTGTATTTCAAGTCTTGACATTTGACACCGATCATAGCATGATACCCTATTGTGTTATTGCTTCCAATGATGGTACATCCAGGAAAATCATCACCAACAACAGCACCATTGCAAGACAAAGTTCCCCAAGTAAACATGATCATATGATGGTTCAAACCAAAGACTGTTCAGCATAGAGAAACATTAGTAGAAAAACAGTGATCTTAAGGCAGAACTCACGTCATCAACATGCAATTGTCTCCTAACTCAGTATTTCCAAAAATATGGCTTCCGGGATATAGTTGACAACCACTCCCTAGCTTTGCAGAGGAACTAACAGAACAAAAAGGTCCAATGGAAAATCCTTAAGCATGAAAGCAGGAGACCAATAACACAAAACATTAAGAAGTGAAAATATGATTTTGATGAATGTACAACAATATTAGTTTCAGATGACAATTGGCATTAATATTCAAAGGAAGAAAATCTAAGCATTATTCAACATAATAATAATAAGTACACATTAAGTGTGGAGAACAAATATCTTGCTCTACGCTTTATCTTATCCCCTTCTAAAATTGCAAAATAGAAGTCACTTGTTTGTGTTTATATTATTATTCCTATGGTCAACACAGATGTTACTTGTCTAGTGGGTACAAAACTACCTACAAAATCAGAAAGGCAAGAACAAATAATACAACAAGGACACTAGGTTTTCACTTCTCAGTTGGCAAGCATTACATAAAACCTGACTTGGATACCCAACTCCAGAAGAATACCATTTCAATTACCCAATAACAATTTAGAACAAAAGGATCAAACTTTGGTTCAACCAAAAGAAGAACAAGAAGAGATTGCCACCCTTGGAGATAAAAAGGCAGAGAAAGAGTAATGAAGAGGTACCTCACACTTGCGTCGCGTGTGTTAGGCCACCATGCCCCAGAAAAAGGGATTATTCTTCACCCATCCTGCCAGCGAAGCCATTCCCAGTTCTGCTCTATGCAGGTATAGGCGACGCCGGAGGTGGAGGGCGGAGGCGGAGGCGGACGGAGGTTGGAGAAGACGTTGCGACTCACTGCGTAGTGCGCGTCTCTGCTCACGGGCGTCTCTGCTCACTGGTGCGGCACGGCAGAACGACGACGGACGGTGACGGCAGAGGTGTGGAGCGGACGGGATTTAGGGTTTTCAGTTTCTCAAATCTCACTTCTCTCTCTGTTTTTTATTTCCAATTCCTGATCCTATGAGTCTGTGACGCTATTTTTTTTTTTTTTGCAGCTATAGTCAATTTTTTAAAGTAGCGTAGGTTGGCCTATGCTAAGAAATATATAAAAAAATTAAAAAAATTGTAGCGGAGGCCAACCGACGCTAATTAAATTCTGTATTTCTAAAATAGAGAACGCTGTTCTAGCGTCTACTTAGCGTAGGCTGGGCTACGCTAAAAGAAAAATTTAGCCAAGGCCTCGTGGCCTACGCTAAACTTTTTGCAGCTAAATCCACTTTTTCTTGTAGTGATTTCTTCCTCACACTCACCCATATATATCAAGGAACGCAATCACATTTGTCAAATTCTTCATCTTAAACACCACATATTCGAATAAAGTTATGGAGTGTTGTTGTTGCAACTATGATTTTATGTTGTATGACCAATGGATAAGGCCTCATATCACATAAGATATGTCATCTTTTCTTCCAAACAACAATTGTTCTTTATATGAATCAAAATGTGAGTATTGAGTTTGTGATTAGTGTGCAAATTTTAAAAGAGTATATAATTCTTTTAAAAGATATATTTTTTTAAAAAATAAAACAATTCTTTTAGGTTTTCCTTCTTGACAAAATTTATTTAATTAAAAGGTAATAAAAATATTTGCACATTGGTAATATTTAAACGATAGTTAATGGTTATATTTAATAATAAAACATTCAGGTTACCTTTAAACGGTAGTTAATGGTGATATTTAATAATAAAACAATTCTTTTAGGTTACCTTTAAACGGTAGTTAATGGTTATATTTAATAATAAAACATTTGCACATTGGTAATAAAAATAATAGTTAACCAAATATAATATTATATTATTTTCATAGTTATCTTTTGTATTTTTCTGTTGATTAAACATGTGTTTTATCATAAGAATAATATGTTTTAGTCACAACTGACAAGATTTTGGATTGAGGAGTCAGTTGTACTACTCTTGGTACAAGTATCAGTTGCAGTACAAGTCTATGACCCTGCTATTTATAAAGTAACAATGCCTATTGCATTGTAATAGAAAATAACATAAACTGTGTGGAACACAGATCCTCCTTGAGCGGTTTCTGTGTCGTGTCAGTCAGAGGCTACAACTTCTCTTCCTGGCAACAGGTAATCCCAAGTGCCTTTTTTATTCCCTCTTATTGTGGCAAGTATGTTATGCATGAAGTGGATGATTGCAATAGTAATTTTCTTGTTATGAGCTTGTGTTTGGTGTTTGTTACATCAGCTTAGCATGTGTTTGGATGAGTTTTCAATATCCATGAACTGAAGTTCCCCATGTTGACATGTGATTTGGCTTTTGGAGTGTCATGTTTGGTTAAGTGTTTATTAATTGCATAGAATTTAGTTTGGGGAGTAAACTTTAGTTCAATCCAATGCAAGAAAGAATAGATTTTGCGTCCAAGTGAACTTGAGTTGGTGGGGGAGTTTTATATTTGCCCTTCATTACATGCATGAAAGTCAAGTGGGTCCTTTTCATGTTCCACACACACATATATATACACCCCTGTCTCATGTTGCATCACAGACGTTACAAAGACATGGAACCCGATTAGTTGTCCTCATCATTTGAAGCATATATACAAGCAGATGCGGGATACATTAGTTATTATAATTAATTCGGATATGTTTAAAACCACGACTCTTCAAATTCAAGTTTGCAAAAATATTGATCAACATGAATCCGAGTGAGCCAACGTGGTTTTGATCTCTAAGAGGCATTTTAACTCAACACCTTACAGTTTCTGAAAGGTTGTAATTTCTAAGGTTGAATTTATTAAATTTTGGATCTGGGTCTAACTCAACCCCAAAAGCTAGCTTGTAGGGTGAGAACTGCCCAAGGCTTATATACTTTTAAATGGCCTTATCACTAGTCAATGTGGGACTTTCCAACAGAATTGAGAAATGGAACCACAGCAAGAATTGGAGTGGATGGAAGCCCAAAAGATTGCAATAAGCGTTGACCTTGTTGATGTGGCAAAAAAACAGCTTCAGTTTCTTGCAGCTGTTGATAGAAATCGTCACCTCTATGACGGTCCTACCCTTGAAAGGGCTATCTACAGGTAACATTCTATAAAAGATTTCTTGTATTTGATTAAGAACTCTGTTGCTTGGTTTTAGCCATGTTTCTATTCTACATATACTGTAGCGTATCCAGCCATGGATTACAAACATTTGCTAAAGGACAAACATGATACATTAACCATGTGGAGTGGTTGGAGTTGTTGCATGAGAAGCACACAAAGGCTATCAAATTGGACGGTGAGCAAATAAACGTGCTAGTAGCAATTTGAATAGTAGCCGCAAAACAAACAGTGCAAAGAGGCATTACACAGTAATGCATCTCTATTAATAGAGATGTTCTCAGCAAGCTATAGCAACTCATCCAAGTGTGAGTAACAAGTGAGAGAGAGAGAGAAAAAAATAGAGTGTGAGTAAATCCCAAAAGTGAGTGTGTGGAAAAAATACACCGGGTATATTTTTGGGTATCATTTCTGGTACTCCTTGATACTACAAATTGTAGTATTTGAATAGGAGTGGGTCTCACTGGAAACACTATATTTGTATCTCTTGTGTGGGAGAGTGTGGAAAAGATATTGTAATTATCCTTAAATATAGTGGAATATTTTTCGGAGTTTGTCCCGTGGTTTTTCCCTCGCTATTGGAGGGTTTTCCACGCAAATATTTGGTGTTACTTTTTCTACCATTTACATATCTTTTGATCGTTGTGCTACTCTGGTGGTAGATCTAGCTCTAACTGATCTACTTTTATGCTCGTTGCTATATTTAATTTATACTGTGAATCAACCCCAGAGCCCAACAAGTGGTATCAAAGCTCCAAGTTGAGCTCTGGGTTTTGAGTTGTATAAATTAAATGGTGGAGAATATGGGTACCATGATCAAGCTCAATTCCACAAACTACTCCATTTGGAAGCCAAAAATGGAAGATATTCTTTTCTACAAGGATATGTATGATCCTGTGGAAAAAGGGGATGCAAAGCCGGACAACGTGACAGCAAAAGATTGGAAAAAGTCTCACCGGAAGACTATTAGTCTAATCAGGCAGTGGGTGGATCTTAGTGTACACCACCATGTGACCATCGAGACAACAAATGCCCAGACTCTGTGGAGAAATATCGAAAAGATGTATCAAAGAAAGACTGTACATAAGAAAGCTTTCGTTATTAGAAAGTTGGTGAATTTAAAATACCGAGATGGAAGATCAGTTGCAGAACACTTGAATGACTTCCAAAACTTGGTCAACCAATTGGCTTCCATGAAGCTGGTTTTGGAAGAAGAATTGCAAGATTTGTTACTTTGGAGTTCTTTACCTAGAAGGAAACTTAAGTGTTATCACTACGGTGAAGAAGGACATTTCAAAAGGAATTGTAAAGCTTGGAAGAATTGGAGGAATCAGAGACCAGGTGTAGATGAAAATACCACAACTCCTGTAATTGATGGGGAAGTGGTGTTGTTCTCCGTTGAAGAAGAAGAGTGTCATGTTGCAAATTCATGTGTTGAATGGGTCTTTGACTCAGCAGCATCTTACCATGCAACTTCTAACAAGGAACTCTTTACTACGTACAAAGTAGGAGACTTTGGCAAAGTAAAGATGGGAAATAGCAATAATGCAAACATTGTGGGAGTTGGCGATGTGTGCATTCAAACCAATACCGGTTGCACACTAACACTGAAGGATGTGCGACATGTACCAGATTTGCGTCTGAATTTAATTTCTATGCATGCTTTGGATCTAGCTGGTTATTACAACAACTTTGGTGATGGCAAATGGAAGCTTACCAAAGGATAATTGTTGGTTGCTAGAGGCACAGTGTATTTGACGCTATATAAAACTCAAGTCAAGTTGATCAAAGATGGGCTGAATGCAATCGTGGATGATGCTTCGCCAAATTTGTGGCATAAAAGGTTGGCTCATATAAATGAAAAAGGATTGCAGATGTTGGCAAAGAAGTCCCTTATTCCATTTGTCAAAAGTACAAAATTGAATCCTTGTGACTATTGTCTATTTGACAAGCATCATAGAGTGTCTTTCAGTAAAACTTCAAAACTAAAAGAGAATATTCTGGATATGGTTCACTCTGATGTATGCGGTCCCATGGAGGTGGAGACTCTTGGTGGTAGCAGATATTTTGTGACATTTATTGATGATGCTTCACGAAAGGTGTGGGTGTATTTCTTGAGAACGAAGGACCAGGTTTTTCAATACTTCAAAAATTTTCATGCCATGGTGGAGAGAGAAACGAGAAAACTTTTTTTGAAGTGTCTTCGCAGTGTCAATGAGGGTGAGTATACTTCCCATGAATTTAAGAATTATTGTTCTGAACATGGCATCAGACATGAGAAGACGGTTCTTGGCACCCCACAACATAATGGTGTGGCCGAAAGAATTAACAGAGCCATTATGGAGAAAGTTAGATGTATGCTGAGAATGGCTAAACTGCCTATGCCATTCTGGAGTGAAGCTGTTCAAACTGCATGCTACCTGATTAACAGATCTTCGTCTGTTTCTTTAGGCTTTGACATCCCTGAGAGAGTATGGTCTGAACATGATATTACTTACTCTCATTTGAAGGTGTTTGGATGCAAAGCTTTTGCTCACGTAAGTAAAGAGCAGAGACAGAAACTTGATGATAGAGCCATTCCTTGTATTTTTCTGGGCTATGAAGATGAGGAATTTGGCTACAAGTTATGGGATCCGGAAAAGAAGAAGATTGTTAGAAGTAGAGACGTAGTGTTCCATGAGCAAGAGACTATGTCGGATTCTACGACTCTAGAGAAAACCAAAGAATCTGGTGGATATGTTGATTTAACACCAGTGCCTCCTCCTAGAGAAAATGCCACAGAAGGGGGAGGGTTTAATGAATATGGGGTGGATGAAGAGCCAGCCGCAGATGATGTTGGAGATGGAGAAGGTGTTGAGCAGGGGGAGCAGACCCCTGTACCACAACTCAGACGATCAGAAAGAGAGTGTCGTCCATCCAACAGGTACCCTAGTTCAGAGTACATCCTTCTTACTGATGAGGGGGAGCCAGAAAGTTTTGAAGAAGTTCAAACTCATAAGGATAAAGTCCAGTGGATGAAAGCCATGCAAGAAGAGTTAAATTCCTTGCAGAAGAATGATACTTATGAGCTTGTGAAACTTCCTGAAGGCAGGAGAGCCTTGAAGAATAAGTGGGTGTTCAAGCTTAAGAAAGATGGTAATAAGTTGGTCAGGTATAAAGCTCGCTTGGTCGTGAAAGGCTTTGGACAAAAGCGAGGAATAGATTTTGATGAAATCTTCTCTCCAGTTGTGAAAATGAGTTCTATTCGAGTTATACTCGGATTGGTGGCTAGCTTGGATCTAGATCTTGAACAACTAGATGTGAAGACTGGATTTCTCCGTGGAGATTTGGAGGAAGAAATCTACATGGTACAACCAGAAGGATTTGAGAAGGCTGGAAAGGAGCACATGGTTTGTAGACTGAAAAAGAGCTTGTATGGACTGAAGCAAGCTCCAAGACAATGGTACAAGAAATTTGACTCATTTATGATGAGTCATGGATATACCAAGACTGATACAGATCATTGTGTATATGTCAAAACATTTCCAGGTAACAAATTCATCATCCTTTTGCTATATGTAGATGATATGTTGATAGTGGGACAAGATATGAAGATGATCAATGATTTAAAAAAGGAGTTGTCAAAATCCTTTGATATGAAAATCTAGGCCCTATAAAGCAAATTTTGGGCATGCAGATTTTTCGAGATCGAAAAGCTAGGAAGTTGTGGTTGTCACAAGAACAGTATGTGAATCGAATTCTAGAAAGATTCAACATGAAGGATGCTAAGCCAGTTAGCACACCGTTGGCCAATCACTTCAAACTCAGCAGAAAGACTTGTCCTACTAGTCAGGAAGAAAAAGAAGCTATGGCCGCTATACTGTACTCCTCAGCAGTCGGGAGCTTGATGTAATCAATGGTTTGCACTAGGCCGGATATTGCTCATGCAGTTGGAGTTGTTAGTAGGTTTCTTTCCAATCCTGGAAAAGATCATTGGGAATCAGTAAAGTGGGTCTTGAGATACTTGAAAGGTACCTCTAGAATGTGCTTGTGCTTTGGAGGACCAGAAACTATTCTGGAAGGATATGCAGATGCAGATATGGCGAGTGATCTAGATGGCAGGAAATCTACCTCTGGATACGTTTTTACTTTTGCAGGGGGAGCTGTCTCATGGCAGTCTAAATTGCAGAAGTGTGTTGCTCTATCGACTACCGAAGCAGAATATGTTGCTATGACCGAAGCAGGAAAAGAAATACTTTGGTTAATGAGATTCCTTGAGAAATTAGGAATAAAGCAGGAGTGGTCCATTATCAATTGTGATAGTCAAATTGCATTGCATTTAAGCAAGAATGCAATGTACCACTCTCGTACTAAGCACATTGATGTGAGGTACCACTGGTTACGTCCAACAGTTGAAGAACAATAGTTCAAACTGGAAAAGATTCACACTGACAAAAATCTTGCAGATATGATGACTAAAGTTGTAGCTCGTGAAAAGCTTCAACTTTGTGCCGAATTGATCGGCATGGATCACATATGAACTCTCTAAGATTACTTTCCCCAATGGCTGGAGGGGGAGAATTGTAGCGTATCCAGCCATGGATTACAAACATTTGCTAAAGGACAAACATGATACATTAACCATGTGGAGTGGTTGGAGTTGTTGCATGAGAAGCACACAAAGGCTATCAAATTGGACGGTAAGCAAATAAACGTGCTAGCAGCAATTTGAATAGTAGCCTCAAAACAAACAGTGCAAAAAGGCATTACACGGTAATGCATCTCTATAAATAGAGATGTTCTCAGCAAGCCAAAGCAACTCATCCAAGTGTGAGTAACAAGTGAGAGAGAGAGAAAAATAGAGAGTGTGAGTAAATCCCAAAAGTGAGTGTGTGGGAAAAATACACCAGGTATATTTTTGGGTATCATCTTTAGTACTCCTTGATACTACAAATTGTAGTATTTGAATAGGAGTGGGTTTCACTGGAAACACTATATTTGTATCTCTTGTGTGGGAGAGTATGGAAAGGATATTGTAATTATCCTTAAATATAATGGAATATTTTTCGGAGTTTGTCCCGTGGTTTTTCTCTCGCTATTGGAGGGTTTTCCACATAAACATTTGGTGTTACTTTTTCTACCCTTTACATATCTTCTTATCGCTATGCTACTCTGGTGGAAGATCTAGCTCTAACTGATCTACTTTGGTGCTCGTTGCTATATTTAATTTATACTGTGAATCAACCCCAGAGCCCAACATATACATCTCGTTTTCAAAATACCATTTATGATATCAGTGGGACATTATTTTCTCTAAAACTCACACACAACGGAAGCTCTCAAGAAAAAATGGAAGAGAGCAAATAATCACTTCAATATTTCAATCTAAAACTTGATACATTTTATGATACATGTAACAAGGCCTTTTATAGGCAAATGAAATACAATAAAAACATTAGATGCCTAACAAAACAAAGTAGCAATATTTGATGCCTAACAAACCAAAGTAGAAATATTAGATGCCTAACAAAACAAAACTAACAAAGCATGTTCTTAACAAAGCTAACTATTCATATAACATGCAAGCTATACTATTCATTAACATGCTTTCAACTACTAAATCAATTCAAGATTTGCAACAAATCTTTTGGCATGGTGGCTTGATTTGTTCACATTGCATGCCTTGGCTTGATTTAATATATCTAACATTGCCTCCCTTAAATCAAGCTTGCATCAATCCAAGCATTTTCTTCAACTTGTAAAATAACTCAACTTTCAGCGGCTTTGTAAAAATATCTACAATTTGTTCTTCAGTTGGACAATACTCGATCACCACTTCTTTCTCAGCAACCAACTCTTGGATCTTGTGAAACCGAATATCTATATGCTTGATCCGACCATGAAAAACTGGATTTTTGCATAGTGCAATGGCAGACTTGTTATCACAAAATATCTCTGTGGGAGTATCCTGCTTCTGATGCATCACTTCTAGAAGTCTTCTTAGCCATACTGTCTGTGTAGCACAACTGGCTGCAGCTATATACTCTGCCTCGGTTGTTGAGAGTGCAACAACTGGTTGTTTCTTTGAGGATCACGATACTGCGCCAGTACCCAGATGAAATGCGTACCCTGACGTGCTTTTTCTTGTTTCTATATCTCCTGCCCAATCACTATCTGTATATCCAACAAGATTCACAGTAGTATTATTGGCATAAAAAATTCCATCAGTCAGAGTACCTTTGATATCTCTCAGAATTCTTTTGGCTCCTTGCAAATGAAAAATACGTGGCTCTTCCATAAATCGGCTGAGCAATCCAACTCCAAAAACAATGTCTGGCCTAGTTGCATTCAAATATCTCAAACTTCCTATCAAGCTTTTGTAATAGGTTGAATCTATCTTCTTGCCATCGGTTTCTCTTGTTAACTTCAACTTATCTTCAACTGGAATGGAAATCGGCTTTGAATTCTCCATCTTGAATTTCTTCAAAATATCACCAGCATATTTCCTCTGAGATATGAAAATTCCATCATCTTGTTGATCGACCTCAATGCCAAGAAAATATAACATTAGGCCTAAATCTGTCATTTCAAAGCATTTAATCATAGCCTCCCTAAATTCTGCAATCATCTTTGGATTATTTCCAATAAAGATTAGATCATCAACATAAAGGCACACAATAAGAATATCATCTGGATCAACAACTTTAATATATAAAGTGTCCTCAAATGGGCATCTCTGAAATCCATGTTGTACAAAATAGGAATCAATCTTTTTGTACCACGCTCTGGGTGCCTGCTTCAAGCCATACAATGCTTTCTTCAATCTGTAGACCTTATCTTCTTTTCCTTCAATCACATATCCTGCAGGTTGTTCAACATACACCTCTTCTTCCAAGGTTCCATTTAGAAAGGCGGATTTAACATCCATTTGATGTATTTTCCAATTATTTTGAGCTGAGATAGATATAATCATACGAATTGTATCTAATATCGCAACAGGAGCGAATACCTCAAAATAATTAATACCTGGCTTCTGCTTGTATCCTTTTGCCACCAACCTTGCTTTTAAAACGATCAATTTCTCCATTGGGTTTGTACTTTGTTTTGTATACCCATTTCACACCAATTGTCTTCTTCTCTACTGGCAAGTCTGTCAGCTCCCATGTTTCATTCTTCTCAATTGCATGGATCTCAGCATCCGTGGCT
The DNA here is from genome assembly GCA_026901365.1 of Sesbania bispinosa. Classification (NCBI taxonomy): domain Eukaryota; kingdom Viridiplantae; phylum Streptophyta; class Magnoliopsida; order Fabales; family Fabaceae; genus Sesbania; species Sesbania bispinosa. The sequence continues at coordinate 137,034 of QLOH01000537.1, forward strand.
TTTCTCCAACTCTGATCATTTGCAGCTTCTTCAAAAGTCACTGGCTCACAATCTGCAAATAAAGCAAAGTTGATAATTTCTTCATCAGATGGGTCATTATCATTACCCACAATATAATCCTCCAATCTGGCTGGTAGTCTTCGTTGCCTTTGTGGCCTGCTTGATGTTTCTGGCTCATCAGTTGCTGAATCTTGATGTCCATTCTCTTCTTCACAACCATCTGGAATTACCACCAGCTACTTTTGGACTTTTGGAGACGAGTCCCACATTCCTTCTTCATCAAATGTCACATCTCGACTGATTATCACATTCTTTGTCTCTGGATTGTAAAGTCTGTATGCCTTTGAATTTGTGCAGTAGCCAGTAAACACACATTGTTCTCCTTTATCATCAAGTTTCTTCCTTAATTGATCTGGTACATGGGCATATGCTATACACCCAAAAACTCCGAGGTGTCGAATAGAGGGTTTCCTTCCGCTCCAGGCTTCTTCTAGTGTTTTGTCACGAACACTCTTTGTTGGACACCTTTTCAAGATATAAACAGCAGTAGCAACAGCTTCTGCCCAGAATTCTCTAGGCATTTGTTTTGCTTTCAGCATGCACCTTACCATGTCCATGATTGTCCTGTTCTTCCTTTCAGCAACTCCATTCTGTTGGGGAGTGTATCTGGTTGTCAGTTGATGATGAATTCCATGTTGCTCAAAGAAATCTTCACAAATGAGGTATTCTTGGCATCTATCTGTTCTCAACGCTTTGATCTTGCAGCCACTTTGTTTCTCCATAAATTCCTTAAATGACTTAAAGGCATCACAAGCTTCTGATTTCTGCTTCAAAAAATACACCCAAGTCTTTCTGCTGAAATCATCAATAAAGGTAATAAAATACTTACTACCACCATGTGATGGGATTTCAACTGTGCACAAGTCTGAGTGAACAATCTCCAGTGGCTTCCTTGCTCTCCATGACTTTCCTGTAGGAAATGATTCTCTGTGCTTCTTTCCCAATTGGCAAGTCTCACATACACTATTGGGGATATTTACAACAGGCAAACCAGACACACATTCTTTCTTTGACAGATAATTTAATCCAGAGAAATGAAAATGACCAAAGCGCATATGCCACAACCAATCATCATTTGGTATTATAGAAACCAAACAAGGAAATCTTTCATGTTGAAACTTCAAAGGGAATAGGCGGTTAGGAGTCATTTTTACCTTGGCAATAAATCTCCCGTTCTTGTCAATCAACGTGCAGTACCCATGTTGTATCTGCATGCTGTAACCTTTCTCTGATAGTTGTCCCATACTTAATAGATTATGATGAAGTCCAGGAGCATAGAAAACATCAAAGATGAAGTTTTGGGATCCATCCTTCAATCTAAGACCAACTTGACCTTTTCCCAGAATTGGAATATTGGTGTTGTTGCCAAATTTTACAGTAGAAGTCACTGTTTCATCTAAAGAAGAAAATATCTCCTTTTTTCCACACATATGGTTACTACACCCAGTATCTAAATACCAGATGTTTTCACCTTCAGAAAAATTACCCTTGCCAAAAATAAACTTTGTGGATTAGAATTCTCACCAACATCATGATACTGGTTTTCTGCTATGTTTGCCTGTTGTTTGTATCTGCAATCTGCAACTTTGTGTCCGAACTTCCCACAATGATAACAATTATAATTTGCTCTTTCTTGGTAATTGTTACCTCTTCCTCTTCCACGGTTGGAGTATCCATAGTTGTTTCCTCCTCTTCCTTGGTTGAAATTGCCACGTCCTCTTCCTGTGAAATTTCCACGACCTCTGCCTCTATAATGTCCTCTTCCTCCATTATTGAAATTGTCACGACTTCTACCTTCTTTGTTTTGACTGGATTCAACAACGTTGTTGAGATTCACCTGACTTTTTAAGGCTTCTTCATGTACTTTTTCCGTCTTCTCCAGGATTCTGCTCACATGGCTTTCAATGCTTCCTTGCAACTCTGCTACCGTCATGCTATCTGTGTCATGGGACTCAATTATTGTAGTCACCACGTGATCAAACTTCATTGGCATGGTCCGCAATATTTTCTCAACCACTTTACTGTCAGGAATATCTTCTCCATACACCCTCATCTTATTCACAAGATCAGTAACACGTGAAAAATATTGTTCAATTGTTTCTGAACTGGACATTTCATACCTTTCATATTCTCTACGCATGGATTGTAACTTGGATTTCTGGGCTTTCTCCACTCCTTTATATGACAGCTTCAAGATGTCCCACGCTTCTTTAGCAGTTTTGGCATTTGCTATTTTACCAAAAACTGAGTAATCTACGCCTTGATGGATTTGTGTCAGAGTCAACTGATCATGCCGTCGAGCAACATTGTCGGCTCCTTCTTGCATACCCGGTTCAACATAGCTCCAAATATTATGAGCTTTCAAATGGGTAGCCATTAATAGTGCCCAATAATTATAATCCAGTTTCCCATCTAATTTGGGACCGGACCAGACAATATTGTAGTTTGTCATATCTCTCTCACACACTGACTCAAAAAAAAAATATGAAAGTGAGCACACTCTTGTTCCTCACACACTCTTGATTTTTTTTAACACTCACACCACCAGACTCTCAAGCTCTGATACCAATTTGATATCAGTGGGACATTATTTTCTCTAAAACTCACACACAACGGAAGCACTTAAGAAAAAATGGAAGAGAGCAAATAATCACTTCAATATTTCAATCTAAAACTTGATACATTTTATGATACATGTAACAAGGCCTTTTATAGGCAAATGAAATACAATAAAAACATTATATGCCTAACAAAACAAAGTAGCAATATTTGATGCCTAACAAACCAAAGTAGAAATATTAGATGCCTAACAAAACAAAACTAACAAAGCATGTTCTTAACAAAGCTAACTATTCATATAACATGCAAGCTATACTATTCATTAACATGCTTTCAACTACTAAATCAATTCAAGATTTGCAACAAATCTTTTGGCATGGTGGCTTGATTTGTTCACATTGCATGCATTGGCTTGATTTAATATATCTAACAATCTAGAAGTTTGGAAGGATCCTACCTTAGTTTCTGAATAATATATGATGTCTGTGTGTGTGGTTACTATCGGAGGACTGTTTCTTGTTATTTCTGCATTTCATATCCACTGGAGAGATGATGCTCATTTCCAATTAAAATCAGTCAGCTGATTTCAAAATTATGTTACAACCATGATGCAGAAACAGTTTTATGCTTAAAATTTACACATAGTTAGTTACAAAGAAAAAATTGTTTATTTTAGCTTTCTTTCACTAAACTTCTTGAGTTAAGGATTCTATAAACGGTCTTAATGAAGGATCTTTGACATAGTGGAATCATCTAATATGAGTTATCTGGATGAAACACCAGGTTAGCTCTATCATTGCAGAAAAACGTCATTACTTTTGTCCGATGTTATCTTCCAGCAACCCATACTTTTTTCCCATGACATGCAGCTTTGCAATGTGGTTCATGAGATGTAGATGTCATGGATTTTCTATTCTTATATATATAAAGGTTCAATCTCTTTGTTTCTTCTGCTGATTTACAACAATGTAAGTGTATGATTAGGTACAATGCTTGTTGGCTTCCCTTGCTTGCCAAACATTCAGAGTCTCGGATTTTTGAAGGGCCTCTGGTAGTTCCTCTTGACTGTGAATGGGTTTGGCACTGTCACAGGCTCAACCCGGTAGGCTCCAGTCTCCAGACCAGGAAATATTTGTATTTTTCTAATCATTAGCATTTCTTTTTGTTTGATAGGGTTGAGTTTCTAATAATTAAATTTGGTTCCATACTATTATATAGGTAAGGTACAAGTCTGACTGTGAGGAACTTTATGGATGGATACTAGACAACTTCGATGTTGTCTCTACTGTTCAAGGAATTTGTAGCAAACAAACTGAAGAAATTTGGAATAAAATGTATCCTGATGAGCCCTACAATTCTGATTTGCCTGAGGATATCTCTGAAAAGACTGCTAGACTTGCAAAATACACCAAATATGATCTGATTTCAGCTGCTAAGAGGCAGAGTCCGTTCTTTTACCAGGTAATAATAATGGAGAGCAGTGTTGGTGAAGTTGTCCTATTTCACTCAGCACAGCACAACGAATAAAGTTAATGCTTGATATTCTAACAAAACTAATTAAGTCACCAAGTTTACTGGCCATGCTCTCTGTTTGCCAAAGTCCAATATTGGATGTTAGCATGGTTGGGGTGTTGTGTTCAACCTGAATCACATTCGATTTTATCAATTTGTTATGGGCCATATATATTATGCATGACTTACAATAGATCCATGTGGTTTCAAAATAACTTGCAACTATCACTTACAGACAATTTAATTTTCAACATCCTTAATTATATGACAGCATCATTGATATAACACATGGTGATGTATGAGTGCACTGTTCAGTTGCTAATCTATTTGGTTTAGTTGGATAACAAACGATGTTGTAAAATTTAATTACTGCACGGCTAGTACATTATGCTGTATCTTCTAAATGTATTCTGTATCACTCGTCTTTGTGATAGGTATCAAGACCCTATATGAAAAATGATCTCTTTATTAAGGAAGCTGTGGCCAGATATAAAGGCTTTCTGTATCTTATCAAGAGAAACAAGGAGAAGGGTGTAAAATGCTTTTGTGTTCCAACGTATGACATTGACCTCATCTGGCATTCTCACCAGTTACACCCAGTTTCTTATTGTATAGACCTCAATGAGGCACTTGGAGAAGTATTGGAACATGATGATACAGACTCAGACAGAACTAAAGGAAAGAAACTGGACATTGGTTTTTCTGGAACCACTAAACAGTGGGAAGACACATTTGGTACAAGATATTGGAAGGCTGGAGCAATGTACAGGGATGATGCACCATATTCTATCACAAGTAACCCTTATTCATCTAGCATGATTTGCAAGAAGGTTGTTTCTTCCAATGAGCACCACAAGAAATTTCACTACAAGATCGGAAAGTTGTGGAGGTACTTTAAGATTTCTTCTGTGCTATATGTTATATGTTTTAACTTTTAAGCTCTATCCTTGAATTATGTGCATACATGTATAAACAAGTCCAGGTCACGTACACATCATGTGAAGTTTGTATTACCAAGTTGTTTCACTGGATCAGTCGTAGGGTAATGTTTCCTTTCAATTCAGGTCCCTACAATAGTTCAATGACTTGCAAAGCTGGAAGATTTTTTTTATAAAGGCTCTAACTACTGTTAGGATTTCGTTTGCAACAGCCTAGGCACATTCAATATCTGTGCTCCAGCTTAAGGCGGCAACTATTAATTAATATAGTGGACTGATCTATGTGCTGCTACAATATCTTCTTTGACATGGAAATGGAACCGTAGTTGTTTAGGATGGCAAAGAAAATGCAATTTAGCAACCCAAAAAAGAAAAATGCCTGTGATAGTAAGGAAATCTTTCTAGATTTTGGGGATGTTAATTATATCACTTCAGTTGAATCAGCTTGTTGCCACATCGTACTCTCCTACATGCATATAGATAGGCATATGCAGACTGTACTGAATAACTATCATTAATTGAAACAGCTTCTGTTTATTTATGATCTTGAATCCTTTTCTAGGTTCTCTTGGAGTTTGTTGGCGTTAAAAACTTACCAGAGGGACAGGAAGGAGGTCTCTTTGTTTTATTTTCCAAATCACTGCCTGATGCATTCTTTGATGCTAAAAGGAGACTAAGTATTTTGTCAGAGTCTAGAGAGAAACAAGTTGCATCTTTCCAATGTGAACCTACTGGAGATCTGCTTTTTGAACTCATGTCTCATTCTTCTTCCAAGTTATCATTAAGAAGATCACCAAAGACACTGGGTTCTGCTTCAGTCTCTATGCAAGACAATCTTAACCCAGTTTCAAAACTCTATGTTGAGAAATGGTTGGAGTTGGTGCCAAGTTCTGGTACTATGAGTTCAAAGCCAATCTTGCTACGGGTAGCTATCTCATTTACTGTCCCAGTTCCTGCCCCATACACCATCAAAATGACTCAATCTCGTCAATTTTCCGAAAATATATGTTGCTTCAACCTTCCTGTTAGGCCTCATCAACATGCCAAGAGCTGGACTCATGTCACAGATGAAACTGGCACCAGAATCATCAGCCTTCAAATGAGGTACAGTTACCGCGTAAATGAGTCTAACCAAGCGAGTACTTGAAGCTTAGGCTTGACTCGTGTTAAAAATGGGTAGCTCAAGTTTCACTCATTTATTTAAACGGGCCAAATTTAAAGCTTGAACTTGTCTTATTAAAGAAAAAACAAAGTTTGAGCTTGACTTGTTTAACTCATTTATAATTGCGTTATTTTTACTTTTATGAAAATTTTCATTAAATTATTTTTAAAATTTTTGAATTTAATATTTTAATAAATATTTTACTATTAAATGATAATATAAAAATAAAAATATATTCTTAATATATATATATAGTTAAGAATTCTAAAATATTATAATTTTTTAAAATTCAATACATAACTTTTTGACTAATATAAGAAATATTTCAATGCTTATTTTTAAATATATAGAGTAATTATTTTACTTTATTATTTTATAATTTATTTTTAAAATAAATTTATAATTTTATTTTTTTTTATATTTTTTATTAATGTTACTTCACTTAAAATATTTATATTATTTAATTATTATATATATAATAAGCGAACTATTCAAGAGCTCTTAATGTCAAGCTTCTAAAGCTTGGGCTTGACTCATTTAAATAATCAAGCACAATCTTAAACTTAGCTTGTTTGTTTAATTAAACAAACGAGCTTCATCGAACATTTAACGAGCCGAGCTCAAATAATTCACAATTAGCTCAACTCATTTACAGCACTAGTTACAGTAATTATGCACTTCATGCGTACATCATTTTCTTATATCATGTTGCGGTCTGGCCTGTGGGTGATTTGTGCGTGTAAATTACTGCTTCAAATGTGATTTATTTTGCTGCTTTTTTCTGTCTTGGAAATATCAACTTGTTTTAATTGCATTTGAATTTTCCATCTACCAAGTGCTTGCTGGCATATCCTATATTACCAATTGTGTCGATCATCATAAAAGCTTGTAAACATGTGAATTTAAAGCCAAATTCAAGATATTGTTTGGCTTTCAATCATAATTATATTAAAAAGTGTGGTGTCAAAATAAGATCATCAATCCATGAGGTCATCAAGCATAAATTCATCAAAGCATTAAAATATTATATGTTACAAATAAGGTTGAATAAATAGCTGCCGAAGGGAGAGAGGATGCTTGTGCAAAAACAAGGAGCACTTTGGGAATCAAATGCAATACCAACTTGGGATTGCAGTTGAACTAATTGAACTGAATTCTGCTTAAAGCAAGCTTTTCTATATGGTGGGCCTTATAATTAAGTCAAGGAACAAAATCTATACTAAGTGATTCTCTTTGTCATACAGGCTTCAATTCCACATAGTTTACTTCTATATATTATGCAAAATTATACTGCCACTTGTCATGAAGTTTCCTTATAATTAAAGCTTAATAAAGATCTTTCCTGTCTCTGATTACATTTCAGGGATTTGAAAAACGCAGAGAACATAGGAAATCATGGAAAGGAGGTTGTTGGCCTCATGGAGTCTGGTGAAACTCGCACTCTTGCTGAGTTTATGGAAAATGGGTGGAGTGTTTTGGAGAATCTTTGGTCACTTCACCTTCCAAACAAATGCAGTAATGATGGCCATATCTTTGAGCTTAAAGGCACCAAGATGGTATGCATTTATCCTATCCAAATTATCATGTTTTAAAAATATCTTGTCATGCACATGAGCTCTCTTTGGATCTTGATTACACCACAGTAATCATTGGTTCTTCATGTAATGTGTACACAATTCAAATTACCAGGTTTATATTGTCAATATCTACACATCAAGGTGATGGCAGGATAAATGAAATAAAAAAAAATTGTAATCACATTTTTCTTCTCTACCTGCTAGAGTGGCCTTCACCTAAAAGCATAAATTTTTAAGAGTCAATCCTTGGCATGATATTAGAGTCTCTTCAATGCCATGTGAAGAGCCAATTCAACCCAAATGCAGGCTTGGAGTTGTTTTTTATGTCTGTAAATGCATATCAAATTTGCACAGATAAATCACAGAGCGGATTTTAGACCAGCAAAGCTTCTAAGCTGGCATTGTCTCAAAGACATAAAGTAGTTTATGTGGCTTATATAATATGAGATTGATAATGACTTTTTTTTTTTGTGACTATTGATAATGACTTGATCTGCACAATATAATCTTGCATTTGTCTCTTAAGCAGCAAAACTGGTTTGCATACTTTATTCATTGACTTGCTTTGCATAGTTATGATTTCCATTGCTTCATAGGTAATCCTCTCAATTTCAAACTCGTTGAAACTCATAAACATGTATCTGAGTTATAGCATGGAACTCATGAACTGCACTGGACATAAGACAGTTAAAAGATGAACATAATGAGAAATTCAAAGGTCAAACATTAAATTCATGTGACTTTTGGTACAGGTGAAAATTTTTCCTGGAAGAAAGCTAGAGTATGAATTGAGACACCATGGGAAACAAGGAAGTGAAATGGACTTCTTAACAGCAGTTGAATTTTCCATAGAAGATCCTTATGGCAAAGCAGTTGCATTGCTTGACTTGAGATCTAGACTTGTCAAGGTACCTTATTACTTTCTTCCTAACTACTGTATAGTCTGTATTAAACATTTCCTATAAAGGCATGTTTTTGTTTTATATCTTCTCTGCTTTTTGTTCACATCTTATTTTTCAAAAATTGAATAGGCAGAGGAAAAGTGGATGGTGTTGCCTGGAATCATATTGGCTTTTATTGCTTTTGATACAATGAAAAAGGAAGGATATGAAGGCATCATTGCTAAAAGTAAAGATTTGAAGGTGAATGGGCCAGATGAGGAAACTGAAAGGAAAGACCTGATTGGAGTGGAAATAAAAAAAAAAAAGTGGAGGTTGTGGGGATATGGGATAACAAAAAAGTTTGGAATCTCAAGTGGAGGTTGTGGTAGTGGCTATGAGAATGCAGTGAAAAGTGGTGGCTGTGGCGATGGTTGTGGTGGAATGTGCGGAGGAGGGTGTGGAAATATGGTGAAGAGTGGGGGCTGCGGTGGTGGTTGTGGAGGAGGGTGTGGAAGTATGATGAAGAGTGGTGGGTGTGGTGGGGGGTTGTGGGGGAGGGTGTGGAAATATAGTGGCGAGTGGTGGATGTGGTGGCTGCGGGGGAGGGTGTGGAGGTTGTGGGGGAGGGTGTGGTGGATGTTAGCCTAATAAATCAAGCAACATGTGAAACACAAACTTGGATGGTGGCCTAATAAATTAAGCAACATGTGAAAAGTAAGTTAGACGGTGGCCTAATAAATCAAGCAACATGTGAAAAGTAAATTTGGACGGTGGCCTAATAAATCAAGAAACATGTGAAAAACAGCTTGGACAGTGGAAAAGTAAAATAAAAATTGAACTCTCTTAGCCACCATAAATTTAGCACATTTTCTTTATGATAGGATTTGTATTATTATAATATTTTTGCTTGCCTATAAATTGTTATGTTATGATGCACCAAGAATGTAAGTAGAATTGAAATACAATATTGAGTGAAGTTGAATTGAGTTGAGAAACAAGCTCTTCCTCTTTCTTGCTTCCGCTGTGTGTGTAAGTTTTAGAGAAAATAATGTCCCATTGATATCAAATTGGTATCAGAGCTTGAGAGCCTGGTAGTTTGAGTGTTAAAAAAAAATAAGAGTGTGTGAGGAACAAGAGCGTTCTCACTTCATATCATTTTTAAGTCAGTGTGTGATAGAGATATGACAAACTACAATATTGTCTGGTCTGGTACCAAATTAGATGGGAAATTGGATTATAATTATTGGGCACTATTAATGGCTACCCATTTTAAAGCTCATAATATTTGGAGCTATATTGAACCAGGTGTGCAAGAAGGAGCTGATGATGCTACTCAACGGAAGGACCAACTGGCTTTAACACAAATCCATCAAGGAGTAGATTACTCAGTTTTTGGTAAAATTGCAAATGCCAAAACTGCTAAAAAAGCGTGGGACATCTTGAAGTTGTCTTATAAAGGAGTGGAGAAAGCCCAGAAATCCAAGTTACAATCTAAGCGTAGAGAATATGAGAGGTATGAAATGTCCAGTTCAGAAACAATTGAACAATACTTTTGACGTGTTACTGATCTTGTGAATAAGATGAGGGTGTATGAAGAAGATATTCCTGACAGTAAAGTTATGGAGAAAATATTACGTACCATGCCAATGAAGCTTGACCATGTGGTGACTACAATAATTGAGTCACACGACACAGGTAGCATGACGGTAGCAGAGTTGCAAGGAAGCATTGAAAGCTACGTAAGCAGAATCCTGAAGAAGACGGAAAAGTACATGAAGAAGCCTTGAAAAGTCATGTGAATCTCAACAACGTTGCTGAATCCAATCAAACCATAGAAGGTAGAAGTCGTGACAATTTCAATAATGGAGGAAGAGGAAATTATAGAGGAAGAGGTTGCAGAAATTTCAGAGGAAGAGGACGTGGCAACTTCAACCAAGGAAGAGGAGGAAACTGTAGAACACACAGGAAACTCTAGAAAGGGGTTGAATAATGTTTTATAAAACTTAGAGAGTTTTGGAAAGTTTTTTCACAAACAACGTAATTTTCAGAAGGTTCAGATAACTTACTGTTATCTGAAAGTTTTATACTCTCTGAAGTGACTTCAGAGGGTTGAAAAAATCAGTTTCAGAAAGATCCTTTTAAAAGTTAAGAGTTATAAATCAACGTATTCAAATCCCTTCTTTGTTAGTATAAACAGAATATATGAGAGAAAGGGTTAAGAAGACTTAGCCAAATATTTATTCTGGTTCACTCACAACCACCGTGAGCTACGTCCAGTCCCAAAGCCAACAAGCTATGGATTTATCCACTAATATGATCAGATTACAAGTACTCTTTTGTTACCAAGCCTCTTCAGGCTCTATTCACAAGTATTATTTATACAACAAGCCTCTCCAGGCTCAAACCCAAGTATTCTTTCCTAACCAAGCCTCTCCAGGCTCTACACAAGATGTGTTTGAAAGAAAAGAGTCTAAGCTTAGAAACTACACAAATTTAAAGCTTAAACCTAGGTAAAATGTACAATCAAACTGAGCTATACTCAGGATATGAAAATTTTGTACAAGTATATCAGAGTATAAATTTACAAATGAAATTTAGCAGCGTTTTAGCAAGTTGAAAGAATGTGCTTCACTTCTTTTGTTGATGCATGGGGTCTGGATGGGTATTTATAGAGTTGGAATTGAAATTATTTGAACTCTACTTAATTCCCGTTGTGAAATAGCATTTAATGTGAATGCTTCCGCTGAGACACATACTTCTGATAGCTTGTGCACAGGGCGGATAAGTGTTAAAATTACTTAAATTTCCTTATAAATTATAGCACTTATTGATAATGAATTGTTGAATTTATAACTCAATTCCATCCTTTTTAGCTTAATTTGTGGTTTTTGTATTTATTAAAGCTAAATTTGAATTTGATGTTATTTTAATGAAAAATCTGTTGATTTTTGCAGATAAAAAGCTAAGGTACAAGTGAAGCATCAAAATGACAGTGAGCAAGGACAGGAACGGTGTAGAACAAGCTCCACGAGATGAAAATTCAGAGGAAGTTGTTGTTGTTTCCTGCGCTCCACCTGCGCTGAGCGCAAGCAGAGCGCAAGAATGACTGTCCAGATATTATTTCCCGCGCTTCACCTGCGCTGAGCGCAAGCAGAGCACAGGAAACGTAACCTAATTGTAATGGGCCACAAATAGGGTTCCAACAGGCCTTCAGACAGTATTTATAGGACTTTTAGCAGTCAGTTTTATTCATTCAGAGAGTTACAAATTTTTTGAGTAGATACGGAGTTAGGAGAAAAGTGTGACAGTCTCTGGGGTGTGATGGCTACCATGAGTAGCTAAATCTCTCTTTAGGATTGAATGTAGTCGATTCAATCCTCAATTGTATTTTGGTTTTTCTTTGTTATTTAGGAATCTCTATTTTTATTCTGTTCTTAATGCTTAGCTTCCGTCTTTGTACCGGAGTTATGATGTGATTTCTTAAATACGTTGGGAAGCGGTTTTCTAAATCTGATTGGTAAAAACACTCAATTTGTGACTGTGGAGACCAGCATGAATTGATAGCTTTAACAATTGATCTTCAAACCGGGGCAATTTGTGATCGTGGAGACCAGCATGAATTGTTTCTGAGTATTTCATAGTTGTGGAGACCTTTATGAAATAATATTTTTTGTGCTTCAATATTTATGATTATAAATTCCTAAATATCATTGATTTCCAAAATACAATAGGGGTGCGATAGACGAAGTTCAATCCTAGTTTCTCTTTATTTGCTCAATCTTATCCTTGTTTCTCTTTGTCTCATATTTCATTTTATTTTCTTATTGTAATCTTTATTTAATTTTCATATCAATCCTAGTTTCCATTTAAATCTTCATTAAATATTTCTTTTTGATTTAATTTCTTACTGCATTATTTCCTTAATTATCACAATAATAAATTTCACAGTTTCTTTTTCTATACTCAATTAGATTGGCTACTAAGAATTTATTTTGTACCGTTCCTCGTGGGTACGACAACCCTTTCTTACTATTATACTGCTGTGATATTGGTACGCTTGCAAGATCTCAACAAGTATTTTTGGCGCCGTTGCCGGGGAACAGTGTCTAAATTTAAATTCTTAGTTCCTTCTATTGAGTTGTAAAGAGATTCTTCTTATTTTCTTTAATTTTTCTGCAGTAATTTTTATTTTTATTTAACCCTGCTACGCTTATTCTTGCTCTATATCTTTGTGATTTATGAACTTGTGAGGACGGGTATATCAAGAGCAATTGGAATTTGATCCTGAGATCGAGAAGACAGCCAGAATGGACAAAAAAATCCAAAAAAAAACTGAAAAAAAATGGGGATAGCTCAATGAGGCAATTTCAACACTCTCTCATCACTCATTCAGAGGAAGAAGAAGAAGAAGAAGCAGGAAAAGCCCAAGGAGACATTCTTCAACACTCTCTCATCATCTATCCAAAGGAAGAAGAAGAAGCAAGGACAAGCGCAAGGAGACAATCTCAACACTCTCTGTTCAACAACCTCAAATGAAGTAAAAGCTAAAGATATGGCTGAGGAGAGACAAGATTCCCATCCACCAAGAAGAACACTTGGAGATTACGTTATGCCTCAAAATCCACCAAGAAGAACACTTGGAGATTATGTTATGTAACAAGAACCAGAATATTCTTCCAGCATACCGATTCACGGTAACTTCTCTAATTACAACAATTATTCTAACAATTTTTCGCAGGATTGGGGAAGTAACCGAAATCAGAGCTTTGGATGGAAACAAGATGTTGTTTCATTCCACATGCAGACTTCTACAGATGAGATCGTGGCTCAGAGGAATATTCTCATCCAGCAATTAGAAGCACTCAACAAACAGATGGTTGAGCTTCCTCAACAATTGCAGGCAGTGCAATCTTATCCTAGCCAGTCCCCACAATTGACTTGTGATTTTTGTGGAGGTGACTATCCCAATGGTTACTGCTCTTATCAAGACACTCAAGAAGAGCAAGTTGATTACATGGGAAATCAAGGAAGACCAGGCAACATCTTCAACAGGAACAACTTTGCAAACAATTATTCACCAGTTTGGAGAAATAACCAGAACGATAATTCTGGTTGGAGCCAAGATGCATCGCCTTCTAACATGCAACCTTTTTTCCAACAGCAGCAAAGTTACTCTTTAGTTCAACAAGGAGGATCAAGATTGGATGCTCTTCTTGAAGAATACTTGCAATCCTTTGTGACATTGCAAAAAGATAGCAAAGAAGGAGGAAGAACTATTGACCCCCTGATAGCACAGATAGTAGAAAATTTAGCTAAATATCAATCAGAACGGATCTCAGCAAATGCTCAACCCAACCCCGAAGAACTTTGTGACGACATTCCCATCATAAGTGGTCAACTGATAGGGGAGGGAACCAATGACAATCTGGCTGATGAAGAGGAGGAAGCTGAAGAAAAAGAACCAGAAGAAGCAAAAGAAAAAGAAGAAGCAGAAGATGCGGCAGAAGTAGAAGAAGAGAAAGAAGAAGATGAAATAACAAAGGTCATAGTTGACGTTGACAGAGGAAAATTCACGGTCAGCACGCAGGATGATGAGGTGACATTCAATGTGCTCAGAACAATTTCACAACAGAAAGAACCACCAGATTGCCTGCAGATAGACTCTATTGAAGGAGTCTCATATGCCAACACTGAACCACCACTGTAAGGGGTCAAGAGAGAGGAAGTTGATCATCAAAGCATTCATACGTTGCGAAAGAAAAAGATAAGAGCTCTTAATAAGAAGTTGAAAATAAGAAGAAAGCAGCTACTGAAATCACTTGTGGGATTCAGCTCCAGAAGAAGGAAACAAAAACTAGCCTCGGTTGCTGATAGAGATGCTGATGGAACAAAAGAAAGTGTTTGTGAAAAGGGAGGAAGAAGACACTAAATGTGAGAGTGTAACTGAGAAAAAGAGTGAAAAGGGAGATTGTGAGAAAAGGCCAGAGAAAGGGGGGAAGTGGTCCCCAAGACTGAAGACCTTGCCATATCCAGAAAGCCCTCCAAAGGAAGATCAAGAAAGGAAGTATGCAAGTATTAAACCTTCCAAGATCCCCAAAAGAAAAACATGTGAATACACTGACCTGAGCAAAGCAAAGAGAAGAAAAATCAGGCCAAGCAAATCAAATTCAGGGTCTAAAGTTAGATTGAAGACAAAGTGGTCAGGCATATTCCCTATCAAATACCCTTGTGAAGCAAAGGAATTAAGAGTGGACAACTGTGAATCTTCCAAGTTTCAGGAGAAGAAGACCCATGCAAATCAGCACAAGACTCCGAAGAAAAGAAAAGTCAGGCCAAAGGAGTTTGAAGTATGGTCTAATTCCAGAAAGAAGCCCAAATGGTTAGACTTAAGTCTCACTCAAAATTTTTCCAAGGCAAGAGTATGGAGAGGTTACTGTCCAGAGAAAGGAAGGGTACAACATAAAAGCTCACCAAAAGGTTCTAGTTTCAACCACCTTGAAAGAACAAGCGTCAAGCTATGTGACGTTAAACGAGCGTTTACTGGGAGGCAACCCAGTGTTTTATTTATCGTTTTTGCATTTTTAATTTCAAATTTTGTGTGTTACTTTGTTTAGTTAGGATTATGTGTTTTTAGTTTAGGAATTGGTTGAGTGAGTGTGAGGGAGAGAAAAGGGGAAATATTGATCATTAGATACGGCAGAAAATTGACTAAGTGTTGGGGACAGTAGGCCTCTGTTCCCTGCGCTTCACCTGCACTACACGCAATCAAAGCGCAAGAAGTACAATTTGGTTCTGATTGTCGTGTTTCACCTGCGTTGAGTGCAGCAACGCGTTCAAGCAAAAATTCAAAATAGCAACCGGGGGAAGGTCACTTCAACCATTCCCCTATTTTTCTAGATATTTGGAGCGCAAAATTTTCTGCAATAGAACCTTCCTTCTCCCCTTTTCACCATTCCAACCTCTTCTTTTCGTAGTTAATCTGCTGTATAAGGTATATTCTTGCATTTCTTATTCTATTTCACCGTTCACATTCCTCTCTTTTTGTTTTTTCCTTTCATTTTCTTTCCTCTCATTTTCACTCCCCATCTATTAATCATCTTTTTTTCATCTTATTTTCTTTCCATTCACTTTTTTTCCATACATTTTCTTTTATACAACCAAACAACACCTTAGAGTAAATGATTGTTGATTAATCAAGAAACATGAGTTATATAGAATTTAGGATCATTATAATGGTACTATAGAAGAAGCCTAGGTCCTAAGATTCTGAAATTAATAGTTTTATCTTCCTTAATTAGTGACATTTTATTTTTTTCTTTCTTTTATTTTTATTTAAATATAATTATACTCACCTTTTTCCTTGTTTGAATAATCAAGAAATAATTTGTACTGGTAATTGACACTTGATCTCTGTAGGAACAATAGCTAGAGTTTAAAATATGGTAAATTCTACCGTGCCGGGGGTGACGTGGTAGGGCAGCATGCCCAGGTGACGTGGATGAATCAGGAGCGGACAGTTGTCCAATTAGATGAGATCATGATGACGTCATGGTTGACTACAAAAGCTTGCATATAGGTGTATCTACTTTTGACAAATTTAAAAAGTGCCCAAAGGATTAGATTGTAAAAAAATTAAAAATAATAAAAAAAAGGGGACATGTCTCATCCGAAAAATTATTGGTGCAGTTTCTAATGTTTTGTATGTTTTTTTTTTTTTCTTTTTTTCTTTTCAGTTCTATATCTTAATTTTATATTTTATTATTATTTAATAAAAATTTTATTATTCATTCATATTTTTCTGTTTCATTATATAAAAGTATGAATTAAAAAATACAATAAATATGTTAATTTACATTAAATTTAAAGTGTTTTTCAATATATCATCTATCTCTTATTTTATTACCTCTGTTATATATTATATTTATCTATTTAATTTTTAATAAAGTGATTTTTTTCAATAAAAATTTTCTCACTTGAGTTTTTTTTAATAAGTGAATATTTTTTATGAACCACAGTTTACGGGTATCCTACACGGGAGATAATGTTGTTTCTTTCTTTCTTTTTAAATCACACTTAAATTTTCTTTTTTTTATTATTATTATTAAATTAAAATAATATCTCTCATTATCTATTTCTATTTATTTGTCTCATTACATAAAAACTCAGGTCATTCACAGTATTTTTTGTTTATAAAAAACATTATCCTTTACGGGAGTCAGTCTTGCTCCTGTCATTTTTTATTTCTTTCTTTTTTATCACACTTGCATTTTCTTTGTGTTGTTGTTGTTGTTGTTATTATTATTATTATTATTATTATTATTATTATTATTATATTAAAATATTTTCTCTCACTATTTATTCTTATTAATTCGGCTCATTACAAAAGAGTTTTTTTCAATATATCATTTATTTCTCTTTTTATTCATTAGTGTTTTTACTTATTATTTATCTTATCTATTCTATTTATCTATTTATTTTTTATCTAAAATTATTTCCATATTACATGTGTCACGTTTTCCCACTTGAGTATTTTTATAATTTTTTATACTCAAATTAATAAAGTGAATTTTTTATAAATTATAGTCTACTGAGTATCCTCCACGGGAGGTAGTCCTCCTTCTGTCATTTCTTTTATTTCTTTTCTAAAATCATACTTAATTTTCTTTATTATTATTATTATTATATTATATTATTTATATTATATTATATTATATTATATTGTTATAATAATATTAAAATAATTTCAGTCATTATCAATTTCCGTTTATCTATTTCATTACATAAAAACACATGTCATGTAAAGTGATTTTTGTTTATGAACCACGAATATCCAACACGAGAGGCACTTTTGCTATTTTTAATTAATTTTCCCTTCTTTTTAGCTAATTCATTCACAGTAATTACAAAACCTTTCAGAAAATCATGAAAATTAACCACATGGGTGGAAATTATTTCCAAGTCCGAAATGTCCATCCATGTGACCGTGCCTGGTCGGGATATGAAAAACAATCTCGACCATGGATTTGTTCTGACATATTTAAGGAAGGTTGAAGTTAATTAGGTTTCCTGAAACGTCATTCCACACATTCGTCCACACAACTACGTCACACATAATTTTTTTTTACACACTTTTATTGTCACAGGGTCACCCGAAAGGACGTTCGGGTCCTAAAAAATAATTTTCCCCGATTTTTTTTCACTTTTCAGGCTAATTTTCATTGATTTTACTCTATTTTTTATCAATAATTCACGGTAATTACATGTGTGTGAGAAAAATCACGAAATTTGACCGGGAACACCCAGGGGTTAGTCCCTATACAGCGCAGGGAGCCACACAACAATCTGAAACAAGCAAGTCCCTCTTAGCACTCTGTTCACGACCCTACAATTAGGACCATAACATCCCTTCCATTGAGCGCGTCAGTGATTGGACACGGTAGAGTGGCTCCTGCCCTAGACCAGTACTAACCCCGGGGTGCTCCCGGTCAAGTTTCATGATTTTTCTCCTAAACATGTAATTACAGTGAGTTTTTTACTGAATAAATTGAGTAAAATCAATGGAAATTAGCCTGAAAAGTTTTAAAAATTTGAAAAAATTATTTTTCGGGTCCGAAATGTCCATCCATGTGACTATGTCTGGTCGGGATGTGAAAACAATGTCGATGATGGATTTGTTGTGACATATTAGTCGATGTGAAAATAAAGGCACAATTTCGGAAAACTAGTAACGATGTCATAATTTCATGCATGCATAGTTGTATTTTAATTCTTATTTGAAATTTTTCATGCATTAAAGGTTACATGAGAGGACCCATGTGGTTAATTTTCATGTTTTCTGAAGGATTTATAATTAGAGTGAATTAATTAGCTAAAAAGAGAGTAAAATTAATTAAAAATAGCAAACAATAGTTAAAAATTACGAAATTTTGTTTTTTATGGCTCGCAACCATTAGAGACCGCGTGGAGAGTTTTCATGAAGAAATTCAAAAAGTGCGATTTTTCGGCGTAGTGGGCACTTGTGAGGGTGAGACAAGAACCCTTAACGTAACTAGTAACTTTCATGTGAGGACTCTTGTATTCATAGTTGTGTTTTGAATTCTTTTTTCGAAATATTTTATGCAGTAAAAGTTACATGAGAAGACCCATGTGGTGAATTTTCATGATTTTTTGAAGGGTTTGTAATTATTGTGAATTAATTAACTAAAAAGAAGGAAAATTAATTATAAATAGCAAACAATAGTTAAAAATTACAAAATTATGTTTTTTATGGCTCCTAACTATTAGAGACCACATGGAGAGTTTTCATTAAAAAATTCGAAAGTGCAATTTTCGGCATAGTGGACACTTGTGAGTGTGAGACAAAAACCCTAAACCTAACTAGTAACTTGGGTATGAGAACTCATGCATGCATAGTTGTGTTTTGAATTCTTAATTGAATTTTTTTTATGTGGTAAAAGTTATATGAGAGGACCCACATGGTGAATTTTCATGATTTTTTGAAGGGTTTTGTAATTATTGTGAATTAATTAGCTAAAAAGAAAGACAAATTAATTATAAATAGCAAACAATAGTTAAAAATTACGAAATTATGTTTTTGATGGCTCCTAACTATTAGAGACCACGTGTAGAGTTTTCATTAAGAAATTCGAAAGTGCAATTTTCGGCATAGTGGACACCTGTGAGTGTGACACAAATAACCCTAAACTTAACTAGTAATTTGGGTGTGAGAACTCATGCATGCATAGTTGTGTTTTGAATTCTTATTTGAATATTTTTTATGCGGTAAAAGTTATATGAGATGACCCGCGTGGTGAATTTTCATGATTTTTTGAAGGGTTTTGTAATTATTGTGAATTAATTAGCTAAAAAGAAGGAAAAATTAATTATCAATAGCAAACAATAGTTAAAAATTATGAAATTATGTTTTTGATGGCTCCTAACTATTAGAGACCACGTGGAGAGTTTTCATTAAGAAATTCGAAAGTGCAATTTTCGACATAGTAGACACCTGGGAGTGTGAGAACTCATGCATGCATAGTTTTGTTTTGAATTCTTATTTGAATTTTTTTATGCGGTAAAAGTTATATGAGAGGACCCACGTGGTGAATTTTCATGATTTTTGAAGGGTTTTGTAATTACTGTGAATTAATTAGTTAAAGAGAAGGAAAATTAATTAAAAAATAGCAAACAATAGTTAAAAATTATGAAATTTTGCTTTTGATGACTCTAACCATTAGAGACCACATGGAGAGTTTTCATGAAGAAATTCAAAAGTGCAATTTTCAACATAATGAACACCTATGAGTGTGAGATAAGAACCCTAAACGTAATTAGTAACTATTTGAGGACTCGTGTTTTCATAGTTGCGTTTTGAATTCTTATTTGATATCTTTTTATGCGGTAAAAGTTACATGAGAGGACACACGTGATGAATTTTCATGAATTTTTTAAGGATTTTGT
Organism: Sesbania bispinosa; assembly: GCA_026901365.1. Lineage (NCBI taxonomy): Eukaryota > Viridiplantae > Streptophyta > Magnoliopsida > Fabales > Fabaceae > Sesbania > Sesbania bispinosa. The sequence continues at coordinate 157,183 of QLOH01000537.1, forward strand.
AATTAGTGTGAATTAATTAGCTAAAAAGAAGGTAAAATTAATTAAAAATAGAAAACAATAGTTAAAAATTACAAAATTTTATTTTTCATGGCTCCTAATATTATACAACCAATGCATGCGCATTTAATATTTTTGATAGCTCCTTGTTGGAAGAGTTATCCCAACCATTATGTGGATGTTCCCAGAATGATCGAAGATGATTATCTCACGTGGAGAATATTTGTTATTTGTCAATAAGTCATTTTAATGAAGTGTGAAAACGTGACACATGTACTGGATAAATAATTTTAAGATAGAAAATAAATAGAATGGCTAAGAGAGTTAATGATTGAAAACATTATTGAATAAAAAGAGAGATAAATGATATATTTGAATAAAATCATTTTTGTAACGAAACAGATTGATAAGAAGAAATAATGCGAGAATTTTTTTAATATTATCATTATTATTATTATTATTATTATTATTATTATTATTATTATTATAATAAAAGAAAATGAAAGTGTGTTAAAAACAAAAAAAAAATGGAAAAAAATTAAAAGGCCATAAACAAAAGTGCCTCTCGTATAGGATATTCGTGGTTAATAAACAAAAATCACTTTACATATCATGTGTTTTGTTTTTATATAATGAAATAGATAAACGAAAATAAATAATTAATGAAATTATTTTAATATAATAATAATAATATAATATAATATAATATAATAATTATAATATAAAATAATCCTACCTAATTTCTTATATGAAAAGCGAATTAAATATAAAAGGGAATTTATTTTTTATATATAAAACTTCGCTTTTATATATAAAACAGCGAATTCACTATTTCATATATAAAAAGCGAATTCTCTTTTTATATATAAAAAAGTGAATTCGCTGTTTATATAGCTAGAAAGTTTGGTAGGATTATATTATATTATATTATATTATATTATATTATATTATATTATATTATATTATATTATATTATATTATAAATTTAAAATAATTTTATTAATTATTCATCTTTCTTTATATATTTCATTACATAAAAACACATGTCATGTAAAGTTATTTTTGTTTATGAACCACGAATAATCCTTCACAAGAGGCACTTTTGCTTATGGCATTTTAATTTTTTTCCATTTTTTTTTGTTTTTTATCACACTTTCATTTTCATTTTATTATAATTATTATTATTATTATATTAAAAAAATCTCACATTATTTTTTCTTATTAATCTGTTTCGTTACAAAAGTGATTTCATTCAAATATATCATTTATTTCTCTTTTTTATTCAATAATGTTTTCACTCATTAACTCTCTTAGCTATTCTATTTATTTTCTATCTTAAAATTGTTTCTACAGTACATGTGCCACGTTTTCTCACTTCGTTAAAATGACTTTTTGACAAATAAGAAATGTTCTCCACATGAGATAGTCATGCTCGATCCTTCTAGGAGCACCTACGTAATGGTGGGGGATAACTCTCCCAACAAGGAGCCATCAAAAAGTCAAAAATCTCACTTTTGAATTTCTTCATGAAAACTCTCCACGTGGTCTCTAATGGTTAGGAGGCATCAAAAACAAAATTTCGTAATTTTTAACTATTGTTTGCTATTTTTAATTAATTTTCCCTTATTTTTAGCTAATTAATTCACAATAATTACAAAAACCCTTCAAAAAAATCATGAAAATTAACCACGTGAGTCCTCTCATGTAACCTTTACTGTATGCAAAATTTCAAATAAGAATTCAAAAAATAATTATGCATGCATGAGTTTTCACACCAAAGTTACTAGTCTGGTTTAGGGTTCTTATCTCAGGTGTCCACTAGATCGAAAATCGCACTTTTGAGTTTCTTCATGAAAACTCTTCATGTGGTCTCTAATGCTTAGGAGCCATCAAAAACAAAATTTCGTAATTTTTAACTAATGTTTGCTATTTTAATTAATTTTCCCTTCTTTTTAGCTAATTAATTCACAGTAATTACAAAACCCTTCAAAAGTACATAAAAATTAACCACGTGAGTCCTCTCATATAAACTTTACTTCATGCAAAATTTCAAATAATAATTCAAAACACAACTATGCATTTAATAAAATGAGCTTGCACATTTTATAGCTATAAAAAGTGAATTATAAAAAGCGATTTCGTTTTTTATAACTATAAAAAGCGAATTCGTTTTTTATAGCTATAATATAACATAATATAATATAATAATATAACAATAATAATAATAATATAAAATGAAAGCTATAAAAAACGAATTCGCTTTTTATAGCTATAATATAATATAATATAATATAATATAATATAATATAATATAATATGAGGAGGGTTCAACTTACACCATTGTTAGTTACACCAAGTATTACACTATTGAATAACAGAGTATGATTCTTGGTTATTGCAACTCCTATTAACACGAGGTTAATTATATGGCTAGAAACGATGAATATATTTGTAAATGAGGTTAACAGTGTATACATTGGTGGTTAACAGAGTGAGATATTTGGTTAACTGAATTGGTGAGGTTAATTGTGTGCACAGAAACGATGAATATATTTGTAAATGAGGTTAATGGTGTATATATTGGTGGTTAACAGAGTGAGATATTTGGTTAACAGAGTGAGATATTTGGTTAATTGAATTTATGAAGTTAATTGTGTGCACAAAATGGTGAATATTTTATAAACGAGGTTAATGGTGTATACATTGGTGGTTAACAGAATGAGATATTTGGTTAATTTAACAAAAACAGTGAATATATTTGTAAATGAGGTTAATTAACATAATTTTTATATGATCATTTGATTGTATTTTCTTGATTTATATTTTTATTTGATAAGGTAAATAAATAAAAATAAATATAATAATAAAATAAAAATATAAAATTATTTTTTAATAAAAAAAAATAAATAACAGTTTTGCAAAAAAATATAACAAAGGGGTGCGAAAAGAAAAAAGGGGTGCGAAAAATAAATTACAAATGCGGTGGCCGTGGTATATCACTGTCAAGTGTTTGTAACCGGGATAAATATAATAATATAATAATAATAATATAAAAAGTGAATTCGCTTTTCTCATAAAAAGCGAATTCGTTTTTTATACTATTATTATATTATATTATATTGTATTATATTTATAATATATTATATTATATTATAATATTAGAATAATTTTACTCATTATTAATTTCCGTTTATCTATTTCATTGCATAAAAACGCATGTCATGTAAAATATTTTTTGTTTATGAACCAGTATATCCTTTACGCAAGGAACTTTTGCTCATGGTATTTTAATTTTTTTTCATTTTATTTATTTTTTATGACACTTTCATTTTCTTTTTATTATAATTATTATTGTTATATTAAAAGAACTCTCTTATTATTTGTTCTTATTAATTTGTTTCGTTACAAAATTGATTTTTTTCAAATATATCATTTATCTCTCTTTTTATTTAACAATGTTTTCACTCATTAACTCTCTTAACTATTCTATTTATTTTCCATCTTAAAATTGTTTCTGCAGTACATGTGTCATGCTTTTTCACTTCGTTAAAATGACTATTCGTTAAAATGATATGTGGGCCATGAAAAATAATTTTCCCAATTTTTTCACTTTTTCAGGTAAATTTTCATTGATTTTTCTCTATTTTTTTGGGTTGAAAATTCACAGTAATTACATGTTGGGGAGAAAAAACACAAAATTTCACCGAGAGAACCCCTGGGGTGAGACTCGTTCCATGTCATGAGTCACGCAGCCATCTGAGATCCGAGACATGCCCAATTGGAGGGATTTTTGGGTGCTACTTATAGGGCCAAAAAGGGTGTGGTGAGAGGGACTTGGTTGTTTCAGATGGCGGCGTGGCTCGTGCCATGGACCGAGGCTCACCCCCGGGGGGCTCCTGGTGAAAGTTGGTGATTTTTCTCCCCAACATGTAATTACCGTGAATTTTTAACCCAAAAAGTAGAGATAAATCAATGGAAATTAAGCTGAAAGGTGAAAAAAATTAGGAAAAATAATTTTCAGGACCCACATGTCCTTTCAGGTGACCTTGCATGGTCGGTGTGCGAAGTATGGATCTCAGGCATGCCTAATGGGTGTGACTTTGGGGTCCTAATTGTAGGGTCGAAAATGATGTGGAGAGGGGCTTGGTTGTTTCACATGGCTACGTGGCTCGTGGCATGGAACTTGGCTCACCCCCCAGGGCTCCTGGAATGAAGTTTGGTGATTTTTCTCCTTAACATTTAATTACCGTGAATTTTCAACCCAAAAAATAGAGAAAATCAATAGAAATTCAGCGAGAAAATGAAAAAAATTGGGGAAATTATTTTTCAAGACCCATATGTCCTGGCAGGTGACCGCGTCACCACATAAGTCGGGAAAAAAAAACATTGTGCGTGAGATAGTTGTGACGGCGAAAGTAAAGGATGAAGTTTCAGGAACCCTAACTTCAACAATCCTCAAATCAACTAAGATGTAAGAAAAACTCCACCGTCGACATAGTTTTGACATCCCAATCATGCACGGTCACTTGGGAGGACATATGGGTCACTTGGTAGGACATATGGGTCCTAAAAAATATTTTTCCCAATTTTTTCACTTTTTCGTTGAATTTCCATTGATTTTTCTCTATTTATTGGGTTTAAAATTCACGGTAATTACATGTTAGGGAGAAATATCACCAAATTTCCCCAGGAGCCCCTTGGGGTGAGCCCCGTTCCATGGTACGAACCACGCAACCATTTGAAATAACCAAGTCCCTCTCACCACATCTTTTTCGACCCTATAACTAGGACCACAAAATTCCTCCACTGGGCATGCCTGGGATCCACACTTCGCACACCGGCCATGCAGGGTCACCTGGAAGGATATATGGTCCATGAAAAATAATTTTTCCATTTTTTTCACTTACCAGGTGAATTTCCATTGATTTTTTCTCTATTTTTTAGGTTAAAAATTCACGGTAATTACATGTTGGGGAGAATATTCACAAAATTTCACCCGGAGGCCCTCGTTATGAGACTCATTCCATGGCATGAGCCACGCAACCATATGAGATCTCAGGGTGTTCCCAATTGAAGGTATTTTGGGGTGTTAATTGTAGGCTCAAAAAGGGTGTGGTGAGAGCGCCTTGGTTATTTCAGATGGTTTGCGTGGCTCGTGCCATGGACCCGGGGCTCACCCCAGGGGGCTCCTAGTGAAATTTGGTTATTTTTCTCCCCGGCATGTAATTATCGTGAATTTTTAATCTAAAAAAATACATAAAAATCAATGGAAATTCACGTGAAAAGTGAAAAAATTTGGAATTTTTAATCTGTATTTTATGTAATGAAAAAAATGAATATGAATGAATATTTATAGAAATTGTTTAATATAATAATAAAAAAGAAAATTAAAGTGTGATAAAAGAAGATATTGACAGGCGGCAAAAGTAAGACACCTTCCGTGGAGGATACCCGTAATTCATTAAAAATTCACTTTACTGAAGGTAGGAATAAAAAACTAAAAAAAATAAGTGAGAAAACATGACATATGTATTAGGAAAATAATTTTAATATAAATTAAGTATATAAAATAGATAATAAGTGAAATTATTAATAAATAAAATAATGACATAAATGATATATTTAAAAAGAAAAAAAAACATCTTAAATGAAAAAAAATAAAAATAAAAAAACAAAAAAAGAAAGAAAGAGAAAGACAAAAAAACATTTATTGGAGGGAAAAGTTTAAAAGAAAAAAAAAGAAGAAAAAGGGAAAAAAAATAGAAAGATAATTGACCTTGCAAATAAGGTGGTCAAAGGGGCTTTAATACACCCTTCGTCCCTATTATAAGACCCCTTCTAGAAGAATTGAGTGTCCCTTAATATAAGACCCTTTACAAATTTTCAGGTCAAACAATAATTTTTGCCATACTTGCCTTTCATTAATATTCAACTCTTTTTATTTCCCATGTATTGATAAGTGTGAATAATTAATGAAGTTTTACCTACATGTCCAACTACACCCTTGGAAAGTGACTTTTGTTGTCTTCCACTATGTCACAATTAATGTATCTAAAATATAGTGACTTTTAAATAGAGGTATATTTGAAATGCTATTATTTTTTTAAAAAGATCAATACATTAACTAACTTTTCTTAAACTGTGTGAAACGGTTGAAAGAGTCTTATAATAAGGGACAAAGGGAGTATAATATTCGTGACAATTTTTCACTTGTAATTTAATCTAACACGTGGCAGAATATAATTGGGGCTTTTAATATAATATATGTTATAGTTTTTAATTTATAATCTGATTTTACAAGTGGTGAAATGTTATTGGTGGGTGCAAATAGGGCAACGATACCCAATGCACGCGCCCGACACCGAAATTGTCACCTTAAAATATTCCCCTATTAATTACTTGTTAAAAGGGTACAATTATTAATTATTGGTTTCTAATTAATTATAATTATATATTTTAATATAATGTGATGCACATCAGTAAATACTAAAATCATTTTTATAACATGACTTATTAAGAGCTTCAAAATTAAAAAAGGGAAGAGTTGTCATTTCGAGATAATCAAAGAGTCTTCCTAGATTTTAATCAAAGGATTATAAACACTTAACTATCATCTAAATAAGAAGCAACTCGAGGCAGAGGTTGTTCATTGTCACTCATTCATTTGTTGTATGAGTAGAACAAGTGCCAAGCATTTAGTTAGGAAGTTATGAGATTGTTTATACATGTCAAAGTTTTAAAAATTAGCCATTGGTAACGTTGTCTATATGAGTGTGTTTGGCCAAATTAGCTGATAAGCTCCTAGCTTATAAGCTACAAGTTGATAAAGCTAGCTTATTGAATTAGAAGTGTTTGGTAAAACTGGCTGATAAGCTCGTTAGTAAATGTAAAATAACATAAATTCATAAAAGAACATAAGTACATAAATTTTGTTATATAAGTTATATTTGTGTTTTCTAAAAAAAATATATTATTATATAATTATAATTTTATATTTTTTAAAAAATAAATAAATTCTTATCAAAATTTTCAATGATAAAATGTTTAATTAAAAATTAAAATAAATAGTGAAATCAATAAAATAAATAGTATAATATAAAAATAAATTTATCAAATAGTAAAAAGAAAATAACAATTTAATTAATTCATAATTTTTTAAATTACTCATTATATATATAAACTAAAAATATATATTTATGTTAATTTGTTATTTTAATAAACTAAAATTAATTTACACATTGTATGAATTATTTGCAAATGACAGTAAAATTAAAAAATTAAAAATAAGTAAAATTAAATAAGGGACAGTAAAGGGAATATATTAAAATATAAGGGAGAGTAAGAGAAGAAAATTAAATAAGCTACCAGCTAGAAACTTGTTGAATTAGCTTATAGCTTATAAGCTAGAAGCTCCTAAAACCTTATCAAACAGTTTTGTGTTGGTCAAATTAGCTTATAAGATAGTCAAATAAGCTGGTAGCTAGCTTATTGGCTTTGCCAAACACACTATGTGTGTGTGTGTGTTTTGTTGATTACAGACATGGTAAGCTCGAGAGAAAAGAAGACAAATCACTGAAAAGGAGAGAAAACTAGAAAAAAATATTATTGAATGAAACATGACTAATTAAAAGGAGAAACTCTAAGAATATATATCAAGAGCTTAGCCTAAACAACAGAAATTAACTATTAACAAACATACCTAAATAACTAACTTAACTACCCAACCAACAAAAAATTGCTAACTAACTAACAAAATTACCCTCGAAAGCTAGAGAATGTATATCCATCATTCACAGCTTGGGTAGAGAACTATGAAAACCAGTAAAAGCTAAGGGTTTTGTAAAGAGATAAGCTAAGTGGTTGGAAAAAAGAGACTGACAGGAGATGAATTAATCCTAAGAGAAGTTTCTCTCGAACAAGACGACAATCTTTTATGATGTGCTTGGTCCTCTCATGGAAGGAATCATTGTGAGCTATGTAGATGGCGGGCTCATTATAACAGAAGAGATTGTAAGGTGTACTAGGCAAACTATGAAGGTCCTTGAGAAAGTATATGATCCATTGGATTTCACAAATAGTGGAATCTAAGCCCTATACTCAACCTCTGAAGAATATTTGGAAGTTGTAGTTTTATTCTTAGCCTTCCAAGAGCTGAGAAAGGGACCATAAGAGATGAAAAAAACCAGTAACAAAATGCCTAGAGTCAAAGCAACTACCTTAATCAGAGTCACTAAAAGCATGCAACTTGAAATTTAATGTTGAAGGGAAGAAAAGGCCCTTGCTATGTAAAGACTTGATGTATCAAAGAATCTGATTGGCAACTTAAAGATATAGGCCAGTGGGCTTATCAATAAACTGACTTAGTAATTGAATAAAATAGGCCAGTGGCCCTTCCAATTAACATTTTGTAGGATGAAATATCAGACAAAGGAGTGCCAAGAGTTGTGGAAGATCAACAAGAACCTAAGTGTTATTCTTTTGAAGAGCTGCAATTTCTTCATGCATAGCCTTTCTCCTATTTGGATCCTTAACAACGCGAAAGTAATTCCTTGGTTCAGTGATTGTGGACAGATTGGAAAGAAATTTCCAATAGCTAAGAGACAACATGTCACATGATAATACAAAGGAGAAAGGATAAGTAACTGATGGTTTATCAATAACACAATTAGAAGAACACTTCCCTGGAAAGGTTGATAGACTGCAGTGATAATCCTGCAAGAAACTTGGGGCTTTCTTTGCTCTGGAAGAGCGCCTAACAAATTGTTTTAGCCTTTCAATTTGTTCATTCTCAGCTGGAGCTGAATTAGGACCAACAACTTGATTAACCTAGTCTGCTTGAGTTGGGATAGGAGTGTAGTCTATATCTAAAGTTTTTGACTGAGTTGGTAAGGAAATATTTATGTCTTCTGTCTTCACTTCTGAATTAATAAGAAGAATGATAAGGGAAAACATGCTCTTGAAAAATAACATTTCTAGAAATGAAAAACTCTCTAGTCTTGAGATCAAACAACACATAGCCTTTTGTTCCTTTCTTGAACCCTATATAGGCACAATTTTTGGCTCAAGGGTGAAGTTTGGTTTTGTTGTTTGAAAGTGTTGAGGCAAAGCACAAAGAACCAAATGCCCTTATCATGGAAAGATCAAGAGGAGAAGAATTTAAATTTTCATAAGGGCTTTTATCTTCAAGAACAGGAGTAGGAATCATGTTATAATAAAATATGTTGAGTGATCAAAAGCATAAGACCATAAACATTTAGGCAAATTAATTGGCTTGAACAATAAGCTCCTAGAGGCATTCAAGAGATGATGTGCTTTCTGATGGGGGAAACAAAACCAATAACAATACAGAGCACACTCAAAAAGTTATGCAGCGGAAATAAATCCGCCTAACTTGCCAGAATCTATGAGGAGTAACAACCAATGAACAACAAAAATAAATCACCAAAATCACAATCAAAGACACCACCAAGATTTTAACGTGGAAAACCCCTCAAAGCAAGGGTAAAAACCACGGGTCGTCCAGACCAAAGAAATAGCTCCACTATGATCAACAAAGGGTACACAAGATTCTTAATCAAGTACACAAAATAGTGCTAACACCCAGCCAAACAACAAAGCAATAAAACTTACAAAGAGAGAACAATGAAGATGAAAAACCCCAAATACACAGCTGCAGTGCAAACTGAAGATCTCCCAACCCAGACTTCTTATCAACGATCCAACCGTTCATAATTAAGAACCGGATGTTCCAAACTTGATGTCAAATTTTCAGCCTGATCCAACGGTGAACGAATCTGAAGTAGCTGTTTTACAGTCGTAGCTCTGTGAGAAAACGGGAATGACTTTCTCTCTTCTTCTCTCTCAAAGTGCTTGGTGTTCTATCTGACTTAAGACCTTCACACTTCCCTCTTGCAGACTTCAAGTGTGACACCCTTCTACCCCATACTCTTATATATTAAAGAAATTGCAGTTTAGAAAAGGGAAAGTCTCACGTTAGGTAAAAAGGTTCACAATCACTCTTATAATAAATCTCATAGTTTGAAAACGACTTTATTAAATGAACTCAAACTCCAAATATAAATCAATTATAAACAGAAGAAATCTCCATAGGAATAAAAACAATTAATAATCTCCTGCCATACAAGGCATCCAGAAGTTCATAAAAATACTCCTAATCTAGGAACATATTAAACCAATCCTGAATACACCCTGATGTTACATCTATCAGAGCATACCCTTTTAATCATAGTCGACACCAGTCGTGTCCTCCCCAACACCTGTAAAATATATCCACAGAATACGGTGAGGAAAAGGAATACTACCTATACATACACATAGAGAATACCCATCCTCACCCACAACATCATTACATCATGCCATCAATACATTAAATCACCAATGAATAACATTCATCTAAAACTCAACATATAATCAATCATCTATATCAACATATACATGTCATGCCATCATTCCTATTCACAACACATAAACATATCCTTTATACATTCATCAAGCTCATCATCATCATAATCTCATTCATATATCATCATATAGCTCTCATACCATCATTCACCCAATAATCATATATTTTATTCTCACACATAATACTCATCATCATCAATATCATAACTCATTTAATAACACCATTTCAGTCATGAAATATCACACATCAATAATCCTCTCATCGTCTACCCAAAGATCATGAACTTGGAACTCCACACAATGGGCGCACCTCGTCAATACACTCTAGTTAGTACCAAGGTGGTCTACCAGTGTTACCACACACTATCTGATAGGTTGTACCCCCTCTATGGGCCCGCACACGACATTCGACCTAGGTTGTACCCCCTCTATGGGCCCGTACAATCACTCCTAGGTTTGCACCCCCTCTATGGCCCGTGACATCGAACGCCCCAATCTTGACCCCTGAGTTGTACCCCCCTCTATGGACCGCCACAACTCAGTTCACCTCCCGAATTGTACCCCATCTATGGGCCCCGCACAATTCAGGTCTCATCACATATGCTCAAGGCATCTCTCCTAAGTGTACCCCCTCTATAGGGCCCGCACAACTTAGATAATATCATCATCAAAAGGTGATATACACCATCATCATAAATCATCATTATTATGCATTAACATGCTCATCATCAAACATCATCATTATAAAGTGATATACACTTATCATCATCATCATACATCAATATGCTCATCATTAAACATCATCATAATAAGGTGATATACACCGACATCATTATCATCAAGCATCACACTCATCATCAATATAATCATCATAATACATAATCACACTCATCATCAAATATCATCATATAGTCATCATCATAAGCATCGCAATCCTCATCAACATCATGAATCATCAACACCATACTCATTATAAAGTACTCTCAAACATACATCAATCATCATCAAACAGTTAGGATCTCAAAATCCACTCTGGTAATCGATTACCAACCTCTAGTAATCGATTACCCGCAAACAAGGTCTCTGGTAATCGATTACAACCCCCTTGTAATCGATTACCCGCAAGCAAACTCTCTGGTAATCGATTACAGCAACACCCCTGTAATCGACTACCCACAGACAAACTCTCTGGTAATCGATTACAACACCCCTGTAATCGATTACCAAGCAAGCAACAGTGCTTCTGGGTTGCCTAGAACACTCTGGTAATCGATTACCACATCTGGTAATCGATTACCCGCGACGCAGATCACAGATTTCACGATTTCTCACCCTCTCTAAACCCATCCAATCAATCTCTAATCAGTCTTTTTCGTCTAAACATCATCCATACTCATTATAACATCAAATACTCAATAAATCATCAATCTATTACAGATTAACACTATCAATTCATCAAAACCCCAATTTCTCAATCCCTAATCACCCCTTTTTCAATTATCTTCAATATCATCTTTACTCTCATTCAATAATTCGTCAATACACATACAACAAATCATCAATCATCAGATTATATCATCATTCTCAGTTATTCATTCATAAATTCGAATTATACAACTTAGACTTCTACCCAAGTACCCCCTACATGCATATACAGGCAATACCCTCTCCCTCACCGTACCTTAAGCGAAGCTTGATCACAGCAAGGAAGTCCTTTTCTGAATTCTGTGCGTTCACTCCACAGCAGCTCTCTCTTGAGGACTCCTTTCTCCCCTCCTTAGCGTTTCGCTTACTGACGAATGATACGAATAAGGATTAGGGTGCTCTGTACCCCATCCCTTACAAAACATACTAATTGGGCTTGGGCCCACTCTCACCCCCTTATTCTATTTTCAATTAAAATTACCATTACGAAACAAAACTAATTCCTCTTGGCAGTGCTTTAGTCATCATATTAGCACCATTATCATCAGTATGAATTTTAACCAACTCCAACAGCTTAGCATCCAAAGCATCACGTATCCAATGATACCTAACATCAATATGTTTGGACCTAGAATGGAAAGTTGGATTCTTACCAAGATGGATAACACTTTAACTGTCAACAAATAAGGGATATATGTCCTGCACAAAACCAAGCTCCTGCAATAATTTCTTCAACCATAGCAACTCCTTGCATGCTTCAGTAATGGCAATGAATTCTGCCTCTGTAGTAGACAAAGCTACACACCTCTGCAGCTTTGATTGCCAAGCCACAACTCCCCCTGCAAACTTAATCAAATAGCCCGAAGTGGACTTTCTGGAATCAATGTCTCCAGCCATATCTGAATCTGAGTAGCCAACCAAGGTAGGCTTATCACCTCCAAAACAAAGCTTCATATCAACAGTACCATGAAGATACCTCAGAATCCATTTCACAGCATTCCAATGCTCTCTACCTGGGTTTGACAAAAATCTACTGACTGTACCAACAACATGTGTAATATCTGGTCTAGTACACACCATTGCATACATCAAACTACCCACCGCAGATGCATAAGGAACTCTCTCCATGTCAGATTTCTCAGTTTCATTTGAAGGACTCTGTTTAACACTCAGTTTAAAATGAGTTGCAAGAGGAGTGCTCACAACCTTAGCATTTTCCATCTGGAATCTCTGCAACACCCTTTTTATGTACTGTTCCTGTGATAGCCAAAGCTTCTTCTCCTCTCTTTCACGAATGATTCTTATACCAAGAATCTATTTAGCAGCTCCCATATTTTTCATGGCAAATGACTCGCCCAATTGCTTCTTCAACCTGTTAATCCTGGAAACATCTTTCCCAACAATAAGCATGTCCATCAACATACAATAACAGGATACTAAAGTCATCATCAGAAATTTTTTAAACAAAGACACAATGATCAGAAGTAGTCTTCTTGTAGCCTTGCTCGCACATAAAGACTCAAACTTTTATACCACTGCCTCGGAGCCTGCTTCAAACCATATAGGCTCTTTCTCAGCCTACACACTAGTCTTCCTTGCCTTTAACCTGAAAGCCCATCAAGTTGCTTCATATAAATCTCTTCCTCCAAATCACCATGAAGGAAAGCAGTTTTCACATCCATTTGTTCTACCCTCTAAATCAAGAGTAGCAGCCAAACTCAAAACTGCTCTAATGGATGACATCTTCATCACAGGTGAGAAAATCTCATTGAAATCAAACCTTTTCTTTGTCTGAAGCCTTTCACCACTAATCTGGCTTTGTACCTTGGGGACACAGAATTACTCTCATGATTCACCCTGAATATCCACCTGTTTTCTAAGGCCCTATTGCCCTTAGGCAATTTCACCAAGTCATAAGTGTGATTATCATGCAAGGATTTCATCTCATCTTGCATTGCATCCAACCACTGTTGCTTTTCTTCACTTTCCAAAGCCTCTTCAAAACACTCAGGTTCTCCACCATCAGTCAAGGTCACATACTCATTAGAAGAATACCTGGTAGAAGGTAGTCTCTGTCTGTTAGACCTCCTGAGTTGGACTTGAGGTGGTTCAGGTGCATCATCACATTCTCGTCATGTGACATATCATGCTCCTCTTGGTCGTCATCAATAGGAACATCAAATCCACCTCCAAGTTGTTGATCATCAACATCATCATGTTGTTCACCATGTTGAACACTACTCTCAGCATTATCCAGATTGTGAATAGACAATCACATAGGATCAACGTCAGTCATATTTTTATCTTTCCCGGGTGTAGTCTTCTCCACCTTATCAATGTCATCAATGGTTTGGTCTTCCATGAACTGCACATCACGACTTCTTACAAGCTCTTTTTAACATGATCATAAAACCTGTAGCCAAATTCATCTTCACCATAACCAATGAAGATGCACTTCCTTGTCTTCGCATCCAACTTGGATCTTTCATCCCTTGGAATATGAACAAACACCTTGCAACCGAAGACACGCAAATGGTCATAGCTCACATTCTTGCCAAACCAAATTTTGTCTGGAACTTCACTGTCAAGAATAACAGTAGGAGTGAGATTAATAACATGCACCGCTGCGTATAATGCCTCTCCCCAGAAATGCTTGGGCAATTTAGCATCTGAGAGCATACATCTCACCCTCTCAAGTAATGTCTTGTTCATCCTCTCCGCTAAACCATTCAGCTGAGGAGTTTTAGGAGGAGTTTTCTCATGTGCAATACCATGCTGCTTGCAATAAACATCAAAGGGTCCACAATACCCACCACCATTGTCAGTACGAATGCGTTTCAACTTCTTGCCTGACTGTCTTTCAACCAAGGCATGGAATTGTTTGAACTTCTCCAACACCTGGTCTTTTCTCTGCAAAGCAAAACCCATAGTTTCCTGGAACAATCATCAATAAAGGTAACAAAGTAAAGTGCACCACTAAAGGATTTTACCTTCAATGGACCATAAACATCAGAATGTACCAATTGCAACAACTCTGACTTCCTTGAGAGAGGATGCTTCTTGAAGGATACTCTGGTTTGCTTGTCAGCCATGCAATGAGAACATTTCTCCAATTCTACACTCTTTAACCCTTGAAGAACATCCTTTTTAGCTAAGCAATTCAGCCCCTTTTCACTGATATGACTAAGCCTTCGGTGCCACAAAGATGCCTCCATATCCACGATATTCACACTGTCTTTAGAAACCAAAGCTTTTGTCCAATACAATTTAGATGATTTCTCCCCTCTAGCCACAACCAAGTTACCTTTGGTGAGTTTCCATTTTCCAAAACCAAAGTGGTTATCATAACCACCATCATCAAGCATCTGCACAGAGATCAAATTAAAACGGACATCAGTAGCATGTTTGACTCCTCTAAGCAACAACTGCATTCCCATGTTGGTTTGCAGGCAAACATCACCAACACCAATCACCTTAGACACACCATCATTACCCATCTTCAACACTCCAAAATCACCAGAAGTGTAAGATGTGAAGAACTCCTTCCTCGGTGTAACATGCAGTGTAGCACCACTATCAACTATCCACATGCTCTCATCTGATACAAGATTAACTGACCCATGGTCACTGATAATAACAAGATCACCACAGGTAGCAGTAGCAACACGATCATCATCATCATGATCCTTCTTTTCTGCTTACCCTTCTTGCCTTTGTTCTCCTTTTTCCACAGAAAACAATACTTCTATATGTTCCCTGTTTTATGACAATAATGGCACTCCATGTTCTTGTATCTGGACTTGGACTTACTCTTGCTCTTCTCTCTACCACCCTTCGGTTCCTTTCTCTGACTTCTCCCCCTGTTTTCAATGACAAGCACCTTAGACTGAGATGAAGAACCCTGTGCCTTCCTTCTCATCTCTTCATTAAGAGCACCACTCTTTGCTGCTTGCAAAGAAACAACACCAATAGGGGCCGAGTTGGTAATAGAAACCCGAAATGTCTCCCAAGACTCAGGTAAAGTGTTCAGCAGCCATAGTCCCAAAACTTCATCATCAAATTTGATACCCATTCCGGATAACTGATCTAGGAGCCCTTGAAATTCATTCAAGTGATCTGAAATGGAAGAACTCTCCCTGTACCTCAAATTCATCAGACAGTTCAACAAATACAATTTATTATTCCCTGATTTAGAAGCATACAAGGACTCAATCTTCTTCCACAAAGTTCTAGCATGTGTCTCATTAGCAATGTGATTATAAACATTGTCTTCTACAAACTGCCGAATAAAACCACAAACCTGTTGGTGTTCAAAGTCCCATTCTTCTATAGACATAGAATCCGGCTTCTGAGTACCAAAGACAGGAAGATGCAATTTCTTCACAAATAGAAAGTCTTTCTTCTTGCCCTTCCACAACTGATAATTAGTGCCATTCAAAGCAACCATTTTAGTATTTGCCTCCATCATTAAAGCAAGTGAGACAGCCCCAAAACCAAAGCCAAAGAGCTCTGACACCACTCTGATGGGGGAAACAACAACAATAACAATACAGAGCACATTCAAACAGTTATGCAGCGGAAATAAATCCCCTAACTTGCAAGAATCTATGAGGAGCAACAACCAATGAACAACAAAAATAAATCACCAAAATCACAATCAAAGACACCAAGATTTTAACGTGGAAAACCCCTTAAAGCAAAGGTAAAAACCACGGGTCGTCCAGACCAAAGAAATAGCTCCACTATGATCAACAAAGGGTAAAAGAGTCTCAATCAAGCACACAAAATAGTGCTAAAACCCAGCCAAACAACAAAGCAATAAAGCTTACAAATAGAGAACAATGAAGATGAAAACCCCAAATACACAACTGTAGTGCGAACTGAATATCTCTCAACCCAGATTTCGTATCAACGATCCAACCATTCAGAATGAAGAACCGGATGTTCCGAACCTGCTGTCAAATTTTCAGCCTGATCCAACGGTGAATGAATCTGCAGTAACTATTTTACAGTCTCTGCTCTGAGAGAAAACGGGAATGACTTTCTCTCTTCTTCTCTCTCAAAGTGTCTGGTGTTCTATCTGACTTAAGACCTTCACACTTCCCTTTGCTGACTTCAAGCCCCTCTCCACTTACTTAAGTGAGACATCAAGTGGGCTTCTCAATTTGGACCTTTTCTCCACATAGGAAGGGAGCTCAATACCCAACACTTTCTTTCCATTATATATAGCATTTTGCTGAGGATTATCAACATATATAGGTTTGATGTATTAATGCTTTGGCAGTATAGAATTGTTCCATGTTAAACTCAAGACCGTTATCAATTCTAATAGTCTTGATTTCAGTATCAAACTAATTTCAGCCCTCATTGATAGAGTCACGCGACTGAGCTCTCCTATGAGAGCTTTGATACCATAAAAAATATGGTAAGAGAGAGAAGAAGATGGATAACATAAAAGGAAAGAAAACTGAAAAAAGTATTATTGAATTAATGAAATCCGACTAATTACAAGGAGAAAGCTCTAAAAATATATATAAGCTCCAAGCCTGAACATCAAAAATAACTACTGACAAACATACCTAAAATAACTACTTAACTAACCAACCATCAGGAAACTACTAACTGACTAATTAATTAACAGAAAAATTACATTTTATTAGTATTAGTATGGTCCTGTATTAATTAATGTAATAAAGGATGGATTTTATTGTAGCCAACAACATCTCTATAAATCCAATACATCAATTTAGCACACAATAAACACTTTGAGATCATGGGTATATATGTAATTCCACCATTTCATATTTAAATTGGCTTATTGTTACTTTGATTTTTTTTTTATGATACTATTTTCATTTTTTATATCCTTTTAATTTGAATCTTCAATATATTCTTCAATTCATACTTGCAACTTATTGGTCAACGTGATATTGTAAATCTATCAACTTAATTAAATCCTAAAGAATATGATTCAGTCGTAGATTATACTTCGAGTGCTTCTTAATAAAAAAAAAACTCATGCATTGTACAAATTAACTGAATATAAAATAAAATACCACGATCGAATCATTCAACTGCATGAGCTGCAGTTCCTTTTGAACCGCAGGTGATGTTTCTCTGATCTTCAGCTGGCAACATTTTTCTCTTCAACAAACTTCTTCTATCTTGACTTGGGCTGACATTTCTTTTGTTTCTGTTATGAGCCGCCTACCGGCATCCTAGATAGCGGCATTCGTAGTCCATGAGATACTAATAAAACAGATGAAACTTACTGCCTACCGGCATACGACACTCATCACTGGCATATTACCTTTAGTGTGTAGATTTCATGCTGGCTACAGCGTGTGTAATCAACACAAAGTGACTGTTACATTAATGGATTTTTCCGCCACTTCCCTCCATATAAATAGAGTAAACTGCACAGATCAGGTAACACTTCTTTCATATACTCATTATTTATTTACTACACAAACTAACTTGAGCGTCGGAGTGTCAGTAGGTACACCCCCTTCGCAATTCAATGACAACCGCCGTATACCACCGTTCAATCTTCACTGGAAACCACCGCAAGAAGGATTCCCAGATCAGTTTCTATAATTAAGGCAAAGCTGTAGAGTTCTTGTATTATAATTATAAACGATCTATCAATGTCACCTACACTAGTTTAGATTTTATACGTTCCCTGCACCTATTCAATATATTATATATATCCAACTTTTTTGGTATATATTTTCCTCTCTATGTTTGGCATTTTTTTAGTGTTAGCCTAATCAATTATTTTTTTAGGTGGGGATGGCGCTAGGCCTCCTGCTTCGTGCCTGTTGCATCCACCAGCATATTGCAAACGTTGATTATAACGACAATCCGTAAAACTAACTAATAGTATACATTTATTACATAATAAAATATTACTATATATTAGTATTTGTCAAAAAAAAAAAATCAATAAATCTTTTTGAGTCTTTAGCAAGCCAAGTCATTTTATTTATAAATATTGTTCTGAGATTTATTTCTAGATTTTCTTATTTAAATTTGGGTCTTGTTCTCAAAAAACCTCTAGGGACCGAACTCAAATACCTAGGCGGCGTTGAACTCAGTCTTAGAGTGAGAATGTGTCAGATACTTAGGTTAAGGATGTGACCCTCTTATTTATAGTCTACTGATGGGTCACCTAGGTGAGGCCCAACTCGGGTCTTGGATGAATATTAAATAAACCTAGTTGGAGGTGCAAGAAAGGAGGGCCCCAAGGCGGAGGTCGGCATGGGTCCATACTTCTATGACGGTACACAGCCCCTCGAGCTCGAGTCCAGGCTTACTTAGGAGAGCTCGAAGTGAGACCCCTCTCTTCTAATTTTCTAATTCCTTTTGAGCTGCAACGATGCTTCTCCTGTTTTTCAGTATCTTCTTTTTCCATGCCTATCATCCCAACTTCGAACATTGCATAATTTGATTGTTTGAAGTCAGTAGCCGAGCAGAGCTCGGTCCTCACCAATCTACTTGGTGGAATGTAGCTTCACTTTCAAGTAGCCGAGCAGAGCTCGGTCCTCACCAATATACTTGGTGGAATGTAGCTTCACTTTTCAAGTAGCCGAGCAGAGCTTGGTCCTCACCAACATACTTGGGGAATGTAGCTTCACAACTCCTATAATACCTCCTCGCAGCCATCTGATCGGCTTTCACAACTCCTATATTTCCATCAGGAAAGGGAAACTTCATTGTCAGATGAACCGTTAACACCACGACTCCTAAAGCATTCAGTGCTGCCCTCCCTAATATGGCATTATATGATGAAAGAGCATTCACTACCAGATACTTTACCCCGACCGCCCTAGAATTTTGGCGTATGCCGAATAGCGTCAGCAACTCTATGTAACCTCGGACTTCCACCAAATCTCCCACGAATCCTACCAAAGAACCCGAGAATGGTAACAACATCTTCTTAGACAATCCCAACTTTTTAAATGTGCTCCAATAAACACATCCGTCGAGCTTCCTTGATCAACCAGCACCCTCTGCACCTTATACGCCGCCATCGTGATGTCAATCACCATTGGGTCATGTTCATGAGGTGCTAGTCCTTTGAAATCTTCATCAGAAAAGGTCAAAGGAGGGTTTCGGGGATAAACCTGCTCCCCTTCAACCACCGTTGTGACTTGCATTACCAATCAACTATATTTCCTTCTAGCCGAACTGGTATCTCCACCTCCCACAAAACCTCCAGCTATCATGGTGACGGTTCCTCGCACCTCCTCTACCTGCTCACCTAGGTTATCGTAAGTTCGGGGACGAGGTGCATAACCTCGGCCTTTTCCTTGACCGCCTTGCCGATTAGAATCCGACCTATTTCTTCTCACCACATATTTCTTCAAATAACAATCTCTAATTAACTGCTCAATTTGGTTCATGAGGTTCCAACATTCTTCTGTATCATGACCTTTAACTCTATGAAAATCACACCATCTTTCCTTATGAGGGCCCTTAGGCCCTTTTGTTGTGGGAGGAATTTCAAGAAGCTCTGAGTTGTACACCTCCCTTAAAATTTGACTTCTCTTTGCATTTAATGGAGTCAAGTAGCTCCTTGGCATAAAATCCATATTTCTCCTCAATGGAATGTTAAAACGGTTACCTGATAATTTCCGACCAATCGGGTCATACCTCTGTGTCTTCCTCACAGCCCGATCTATCTCCTCGCCACCCCTTGAAGATTATATCCTCCTGCTCGCCTTACCTTCCACCAGCCTCTCCCTTTTATCAGCGTTGCTCTCTTCACCTTTCACATAACACTCTGCTCGCAAACGGATTTCCTCAATAGTGTTTTGGAGGATGTTGAGCTAAAGATTCATCAAAGGGTCCCGCCTTCAGGCCTTCCACAAAGGCCGATATAAACACCTCAGGGTTGGGATTGTGACGAGAAGTGTAGCTTCATTGAACCTCCCTAGATACTCCTTCAATGACTCATTCTGCTGTTGTCGCACACTGAACAATCTACCCGCCGTCCATTTCTTCTGCCGCCTAGCTGAAAACTACGCCATCAACTTCTTTGTGAAGTCTGCAAAACTGATGATGGACCTCGTCGGTGCTCCAAGAACCAAACCAAGGCCAATCATGCCATAGTTCTACCGAATAGTTTGCACTGCAAGGCTTCATCCCAACCCCTTCCAATCATCCGAGTCGGGAAGGAGCCCACATGCATGGTTGGGTTAGTTGTTCCATCATAGGTGGTCAGAATTGGATCCTTAAAATTATCCGGTGGTAAGGAGCATTAAAAATGTCTTCTGAGAATGGCTGAAACTCGGCCGCCACCTCATCTGTTTCTTCCTCCACCGATCCCATGATCAATCGCGGTCATTCTCTGCTGAAGGGTTTGGTTTGTTGTCGTAGCTCTCTCATCTTGTTCCCTACTCTCCTTTTTGACTTCATCCTCTGCCTATCCTGGTTTATGGTAGCCACCGTTTCTCGCAGGTCATCATTTGTCTCCTTAACTCACGCATCTCCTCCATTATTAGCTGGCATAACAGCACAACGTCTCCATCTCCTGCTCCTCCCCTCCTGTTCCATACTGGGTGTTCCTCGTTATCATCATATTAGTCGTCGTTGTCAAGTGGCCGGCGGGAAGAGTTTTACCGCCGCCCCACGGTGGGCGCCAATCTGTTCTCAAAAAGCCTCTAGGAACCGAGCTCAAATACCTAGGCGGCGTTGAACCCAGTCCTCAAAGTGAGAATGTGTCAGATACCTAGGTTAAGGATGTGACCCTCTTATTTATAGAGTCTATTGATGGGCCACCTAGGTGAGGCCCAGCTCGGGTCCTGGCTGAATATTAAATAAACCTAGTTGGAGGCCCAAGAAGGAGGGCCCCATGGCGGGAGGTTGGCATGGGACCCGGAGGTCGGCATGGGTCCATACTTCTATGGCGGTACAGGTCTTATTACGAGTGCAGTAAGGGCATTTTCATCGATCAATAGAGGTTGGTAAAGTGGTATTGATTACCCTTAAAAAATCTTCATTGGGAGAATCAGCCTACCATAACATGGACGTTTCCGGTTCAAGCAAGATTGTTTTTTGCATGTGGAGGAGATGTACATGTGGTTTATACCAAAAAAAGGTCATCTCCATTTAGAACCTCACTTTTTTTTTATTATTCACACATATCTTAAGTGGGTTATACACTACACATTACTATTTTCTACTTTTGTATAACTTGAACACATATTTTCTTCTCACCTCGAGAAATATATTCTGTTAGATTGTTATTGTTAGTGTATCATATGATAGATATGGGCTTGGGCTTATCACTATGTATATTTGTAAATAAGCTTATGTGTATATATATTATTTTCCGTTGTGTATTCTAGACACATGGATTCTATCATATGTCTCTCGTTTTCTCTTCATCTTAACATGGTATCTAGAGCCTAATGTTGAAATTCTGGCAAGCGTACCAAAACCTCAGCAGTATAATAGTAAGTAAGAGTATCGTATCCATAGGGAACGATTCAATTTATAAAGGTTAGTGGTCACAACTATCAAGTAAGAGCGTATAAATTGTTGGCTGTTGAGAATCGTGCAAGTAAATAAAATTGAACTTAAAGAGAGAGATAGAGACAGTTACTTGGACTAGGATTGAACTTCGTATCATCGCACCTCTTTCGTATGTGAACCCAATATTATTTATGAATATATAATTATGATACCCTAGTCACACTATTTTTTACCCTGGGCTAACAATGATAAAATACTCAGAAATAATTCATGCGGGTCATCCCAAGCGACAAATTACCCCAACTTTAATGATCTGATTTTTGTTTGTTAAAACTATCGGTTCGTCCTATAGCTCGATCCCATAGTGACTACTTTGAGTACTTTTACCAATCAGAATTTAAGTTTCCTATCTCTAAGCTCCCCCAAACTCGCTATTAATTCTATAGAACCACCTCTCGAATGCGCCCTATAAAACTAACCTATAACTCCGGCACACAGGCGGAAGTTACGCATTAAGCAAAGTATAAAAATATTGATATCATAGAAATAGGGATTCATAAATATTAAAGAGAATTCACATACAATCGGGGATTGAATCAATTACATTCGATCCTATTGGAGAGCTTAGCTACGCATGGTAGCCATTACACACCAACGGAGAAACTGTCACACTTTTCTCCGGCCCTAGCTTCTGCTCTGCCGTCTCTCCTAAAGCTCCCTTTGATCTTTGCAAAAGGTTCTATTTATAGAGGTTGGAAAGTCATCTGAAATCTGGAAGGAATCTAATTTGAAATCTTTTGAAAAACTGATTCGTATTCCTACGCTTCATCCTGCGCTCAGCGCGTTTGAAGCGCAGGATTCAGAGAGCAACTTTTAATGCTGCGCTCCACCTACGCTCAGCGCAGGTGGAGCGTGAGTTATGTTCCAGCTTTCCTTGATTTCCTCTTTTTCAGCTTGATCTCTTCCTGATCTTATCCTTGTTTCATCTACTTTCCTTATTTCCCTCTTTCTAGCTTGATCTTGTGCTGATTTGATCTTCAATTTGAATTTAGAATTGAATCTGCAGAATCCTTATTCAATTAATTGCTGATCTTATCCTAATCAACTGCCATTTATATCCTTATCTTGTAGATTCTCTCTTTCAAATAAATGCTATCTTGTTTCTTCATTTAAAACTTGCCCTTTTATCTGCAAAATCAACAGATTTTCTATCAAAATAGCATCATATTCAAATCAAATATTCACAATTTATGCATTTATTACTAAAAAGAGGTAATTTGGGGCATAAATTTACTATTTTACCCTTGATAAGTGCAGTAATTATACACTAAATTATCATATATTTTTCACTTGTCAAATTCCCCCCAACTTAGCTTCTTGCTTGTCCTCAAGCAAGAAAACCTTTTGCAATCAAAATGGATTCAATCCCCCTGTTAAGATTCTAAGGAATAATTTCATCACCTCTTTCTAGGCAACTGTCACTTTCCAACTATCAGAATAAAAATCAGAATCAAGTGATATTACCAAGACTTATTCAGAACAGGATAAAATACATTCAAACTTTTTCAGAAATAGTAACCAAAACAATAAGTGAAGAAAAAATCAAGGAATTCTCTCATGTTCACGGGTAAGTGTTTCCCTCAATTTTTCACAGCAACTGAACAACTAAAATTGATAGTCGTTTTTTGTTAATAAACATGCACATGGTTAACATGGATCAAAAGGTCTTCCTTGGTTGTAATGAGGCTGGGCTATCAAGAAATTATGGTTTTTCTGGGTATACAAAGAGAACACTGGAATAGAGAGCATCTTTGAATTTTTCTTGACTTGTAACTTCTCTCCATTCTTCCACTTCACTCTTGATTTGTATCATTCAGCTGGCCTCTTTCTTTGTTTGATGATTCACTCCCCCCAACTTATTCACTTTTTCTTTTTGATTTTTGAGGGAGTGATCTTCTTTTTGCTTTCTTTGTGTCTGCTCTTTGTATTTCTTCACTTTCAAGTAACCAACCAATTCTCCCCATTTTATCAAATTGCACCTTTGCTCTCTTTCCCAAGTGTAAGGGACAAGATATAAACATTAAATTTGGCTGGGGTGCATAAGAAGAAAAATTAAAGCTCAAATGGGTTACCAAAAAAAATTGGAAAAATTTGTATGGGTTGGCTTTTTGGCACTGAGCAAATAATTTATAACACAAAATTTGCCTTTATCACTTCTAAATTTTCCATGTGTAGAATAATACAAAAACTCAAGCAATAACAGTTGACAAGCAGCGGTGAAAACTTTCATATCAGTGTTTGGTCTCACAACTCACCGGCTTTTGACTAAATTTTCCTTGATGGAATCACTTATTGAAATTAGTTAACTACCCTGATAATTTTCCTCCATAATATCCTAATCCTAACTGATTATAGATTCAATCACAAAATTCATATTTCTTTCCTAACTTGGTTAGTTAGACTGCCTAGCTTTGAGATTTTAAAATTAATTCCTTGAATCCCTTTTCCTAAAGTCCTAAAAAATATTAGAAATACAAAATAAAAATCCTAATTTACTAAAAGTTAATCGTAAAAAATTAAAGAAAATAGAAAATAAAAGAAAGAAAGGAAAGAAAAACACTAGTATCAATCTTCGTCCTCTGTATCCTGTAAGTCCTCATCCTACTCTCTAGCTATTACTGCTCCACCTCCCCTAGATGAATAGGCCTATCCCCAGGCCACTGCAAGAATATCTGAAACTCTTCAAGCAGCATGCATAGGTATGGGTCTAGTAACTCCTGCTTGGTTTGAGGTCAACCGATCTTGTCAATACAAAGTTGCATGATTTATGAGCTTTATACTTTGCAGCAGCCTGTGCACTATTGAATCTCATGGGATCATAATGGGTTCATCTCTAACCCTCTTCCCCATACCTTTTCTTCGTGAGTTATAGCCACGAGAAAGGCCAGCAATGTATCTAATCCTAGGCATCTGAAAAGTCAAATAACAACAATTAGTTGCTAAAAACACATTCATTTCAATGATGCCTTATTGCAAACACTAATTTATGAAGAACATGGAAGCCTATCATTAACCAATTTGCATGCAAAATTCAAAATACATTCAAAAGAATCAGTCAATTCATAGCAAAATTTCAGTTGCAATTGGTAATGGCTTCTTATAAACAGAATATACCCAGTTGTTTTGCAAGCATTCAATTAATCCATGGAAACTGAAAGTTTAAAATTTTCAAGAAACAGAGCATAACACTTTCAAACTAAATAACTCACAAAGCAAAGAGCATTTCAATAGAAAACTTGTTCTTCATATTCCACACAGCCATAATCACATCCGAGATAGCAATTATCAACAATATATACAATCACAGTCCTAATATTGCTATCTTAAAGTTCAAATCATAAAAACAGAGGAAAACGAAAATTTCAATTGGTAAAAACTACTTTGAAAGATTAAAAAATGAAGGAGTTTGTAAGTTGAAAAAGTGAAAAGAAAGGATAAGGAAGTAAAGAGATGGTACATGAGAAAATAGGGAAGGAAGAACGAATGACTTCCCCCTTTTTTTTAGTTCAATTTAAGTAACAACACGTACCTGCGCTCTAGCTGCGCTCAGTGGGAATGGAGCGCAGGTTTCAGTTTTGAAACTCCGTACTGCTGCGCTTCACCTGCACTTAACGCAAGTGAAGCGCAGAAAACAGTGACTAAAATTGCATTTCTGCGCTTTACCGGCGCTCAGCGCAGGTAAAGCGCAGAAAACAGAATAAAATTTTACAAATTTCAGTCAAGTTTTCCGCTACTTCCAACTGTTTAAAAAAAAAATATTTTTCCACAAACTCATTCCATCAATCAATTTGAACATTTCCTAAATCTTAAAAAATTAAAAATCCTAATTAAAAATTCAAAAACAAAACTGAAAACAAAAAATTTAAAATCTCTGGGTTGCCTCCCAGGAAGCGCTCGTTTAACGTCATATAGCTTGACGCCTGTTCTTTAAAGGTGGGTGATATTGAAATCCTTTGGCCAGCCTCTGTGTTGTTCCCTTGATTCCTTTTGGCAGTGTTCCTACCCATTTTCTCGCCTCGGACCAGTTGTGAATGAGACTTGTATTTAACCATTTGGTCTTAAATCTGGAGTTAGACCATGTTGCCGACTCCTTTGGTTTGACTTTCCTTTTCTTTGGAGTCTTGCTCAGATATGCATGGGTCTGCTTCTGTTGAGGTTTGAAGGATTCATGGTTGTCTGCTTTGAATTCTTTTTTTTTTCACAAGGATCCTTGATAGGAAAAATTCCTGACCACTTTGTCTTCATTCTGACTTCAGGCCTTGATTCTCTTAGCCTGGTTCTTCTTTTCCCTTGTACAAAAAACTCTTTTAACATCGGTTAAAATAGACTTTTACATCGGTTCTACAACCGATGTGTATAGAGCCGATGTAGAATGTCAAATGATTCTACATCGGTTATCAAAACTGATGTAAAAAATCAAACATTTTACATCGGTTGTAAAGCAACCGATGTAAAAGTAACCCTTCTAAGTCAATTTTTAGAGACGGATTTTTTTCGTTTCTAAATTCCTTCTCTAGTTTAGACCTTAGGCAAGCAACATGCTTTTCCAAGCAAACATTTGTTGTTAGAGATGATCATAAACTATGGACTTCCCTAAACACACACACACACCTCTCCTAGTTCCACTTAAACAAATGATGAATTTCAATAGGCCAATTAAATGAAGTATAATTGATGATGATGTGAATGAAATTTCTAATGACAAGGGTAATATCTACACAAAACGAATTTGTTAAATTGTTAGTAGTAGTTAAAGCATAACAAAGAATGTCATTTCCCCCTAATTGTTTGATATCACACTCATGAGAGAGGAAAAACATATATATGAACCAATATAATCATTTGTGTAGTTTTTTATTTTTTCTTACTTGGAAGCATTCCTAGAAAAGGGTGATATTTATCCATAAACAAAAATAAACATGAGATATATCTCATAACTAATTTGTCAATGAAAAATCAATGTCGAATCCTACAATATATATATATATATCCTACAATAAATACATTAAGTATTAAAGAGCATATAGGGTCATAATAATAGCATTTAGGGTGATTACTTGGAAAAATATTAAAGAACATTTAGGGTCATACTAATGGCATTTTTTAAAATTATATAAGCAAATATCATAAGCTTACTTGAAATTCTGGCAACCATGGAGTGCTTTTCTTAGGAAGTGGTTATGAAGGAGCATTAAGAATCTTGAATATAATATATAACTAGTGGTTATTGAGTTGAAGAGAAATAGATATGATGTTATTAAGGCTTCGAGACTTGGTACCTGCATATTTTGGCAATGACCTTCAGGAGCCTTTCTAGGCCATTGGCCTAAATGTACTTGGTCATATCTTTTAAGTGCAATATGCATCTACTCCTAACCAATACAAACCACGGTAAGATGAGTTGATTAGATAGATGGTGGCTCAAAAAAAGAGGTAAAACAAAACATATATTAATTGAAAGGTTAGACCATTAACAATACCAAGAATATATAAAATAATTATCAAGAATATTATAAAACTAAGAGTGATTAACATAACAGTAATGACATGAATAACAGAGTTTTGAGTAAGATAGCAGAGACAAAATGTAGGTCCATGACTAAAAACAAAATGTAGACAAAGAGAGACAGAGCTAGATAGGCATACACAGCTACCAATATTTTATATCCATATGCAAGTCTATGACAAAGTTGTATAAAAACCAAGCTATTAATAAAAGTATGACCAAACTGTACACGTCCACATGACTTCTTCCAAAGAAAAAAATGCAAAGACATCTATTGGAATTCATAATACACAAAGAGATTGTAGCTCAAAGCTGGAATTATATTCCATTTAGACAAATAATAACATCTTTGTATCTAATGTTCTCCCAGTTTTGAAGTTCTTGCTTAGAAACAAACAATGAGGTAATTGACTTCATCTTCTAGGCGTTCATAATTGTAGATATTCCTAAGAAACATTGGCATATAAGTTACTTAAAACAGGACTCAACAAGAGATAGTTTTTTTTCAAGTTCGGGGATCTGCATCTCTATGGGATCTTCAAGGGAATGTTTAATTGTTTATTTTAATTTAAGCAATGGGGTTCTTTTATTATCTATAACTCAGAATAATGTCTTGTTCCCATTCACAGGAAGCTACTTTGAGTATTAATAGTCATGGCAATGAGGTCATTTTCAATACATTGAATAAACTATTCAAATTCATCATATCATTTTGAATTGGTAGCTTTCACATCATGCTAGTCAAAATACAAGAAAGATCAGTGTAGATAAACCTTTATATTCTCTATGTAGATAAAACCATTCCCCCCCCTTTTTGAAAGTACCCATTACAATACCAAGATTAACAATGCCAAGAATCTTTATAATTATCAAGCTTTTAAACTAAGAGTGATTAACATAACAGTTGACCTGAATAGTTTTGAGTAAGATAGAGGCCAACTGTAGGTCCAGGACTAAAAACAAATGTCGACAAAGAGAGCGACAGAGCTAGATAGGCTCCGCCCGCTACCAGATTTTATATCCCTATGCAGGTCTGACCACTTGTTATAAAAACCAAGCTATTTATAAAGTGACCACTGTACAGGACTCTGCATAGAAAAAGATGGAAAAGCGTCTATTGGAATTCATAATACCATAAAGAGATTGGTGCTCCAAAGCTGAAATCAGATTCTCATTTAGACAAATATCCATTCTGTTCTACTGTTCTCCCGGTTGAAGTTCTTGCTCGAAACAACAGTGAGGTAATTGACTTTCATCTTCTAGCAGTAAGGTAATTGTAGATATTACTAAGCAACATTTGCATATATGTCACTTAAAACAGGACTCAACAAGCATAGTTTTTTTCAAGTTGGGGGATCTGCATCTCTAGGGGATTATCACTTTCCTTACTCTTATCAGCTTGGGTGGAAATTGTTAGGCACTCACGCTTTGGTCTGTCTTTCAAAAAACTCTTTAGTGCTAAAGTTGGGGCTTCAATTTTGAGAGCAGGAAGCTTTAAAAAAAAGAATCAGAAACTGCTACTGTGTTATCAAATGCTTCACTAACAGTTCAAGAGGGTTAGACGATTACAAACCTGAACATATGATCCTTGAAAGAAACCTTTCACTCATTAGAAAAATGGAGACCATGGCTTCAGAATCTATTGCAAACACAAGTGAACAACAATTGCAGCAAAGCCAGTGCCACTGCTTTCAGTTCCTGAAGCATTAGTTTTTTCTTCACTAAGACCAGTCAGTGAACTCAATTTGCAGCAACTAAAGTTCAGAAAGTCTACAAGAGTCACCTTACTAGAAGAAGCCTTGCAGAATGTGTTGTTGTGGTGGAGCAGCTCTGATTAGTCTCAAATTGAAAACCAATTTTTATGTTGGATTTTTGCTTTAGCTTCTGTTAATGTTGTATATTAATTGATGGTTTTCAAATGATGTAGGTGGAAGGCATTGGACTTCACTGTTGCTCTTAAACGGATCTCAGTTTCATTCTTTGATATGGAGAAACAAGAAACTGCAGAGTCACGGTGGGCAAGACCAAGGACAAGAGCAACTAAGGTACAAAATGAAACTCTACTTTCTCTAAATTAAAGTAACTTCATTCATTTTCTTATTCATGTTATTTTAATTTATTTGGGGTATTGCCATTGCTAACTGTTTCTCACACAAGTAGTAAAAGGTTTGTTCAAGGATGAAAAAGCACAAAAAATTAGCCCGACAACATTGGCTTGAAGCTGTAAGTTAATATTAATTTTCCCATTATTCCATTATTAACTTTATCTTGCCTTGAAATCACATTACCCTTTAGTTATGGTCTAACTCTAATCTAAACATTAACCATGTTCATTCCTTCAGTCCTTCTTGTTTTCTGAATAGATTGACCCGCTAGCTATGGACAAAATTTGCAATTTTATTATGATATTTGGTGTGAAAGCCAAAACAACCAACCATTTTTCTATTAGTAAATTAAACTCTTAATCTAAAATATCTAAAATCTATATCTTGTTGATTAATTGTAATTATCATGAAGCTGGTAAAAACCTAAGGATCTGAATAGAAAAATATCCAAGCTAATTCTCAATTAGAAAAAATGGAAAACAAAAATAATTAAAACAAATATAGGTTTTGGGGATACCTTATGCAGATTTATTCTATCCTTGCGAACCAATGTAGCAACAATATGCAAATGCAGCGATCTGGTGCAGATTTGGGGCACAGAGAACAAAAGTAGTTAAGGTTGCAGGAAGACATCTTGAGAGAACCTGCAAGAGCAACAAATTTACCACTTCAAACCTGAGCAGTAAACCCTAAGGAAGTTGAAAGACGAAGAGCGAGGGAGAAAGACCGAGCACTTAAAGAGGAAACGTGCCCAAAATCGAACCAAGATGACGACACCGTGAACCAGGGCCAACGCCCATTGTCAACTGTAAACGACGGCGAGAGAGAGACGGCGACAAGGCGTTGGGGAAAATTTCTTTTAGAACATGAGGCACACGAGTAGAAGAAAGAAAATAGGAAAGCTTGACCTAAGACTGAAGTTTATTTTAGAACCAGTGGCGACTTTCTACATGGGTTTATTTGGAAACTGAGGTAAATAATGTTCACTTAATTTCAAAATTGCCACCGTCCCACTTTTCATATCGGTTATTTAATAACCGATGTAGAAACCTGTTGTAGAATCCCTTTTTTCCACTAGTGTTTCTTTCCCTCTGCTCATGTCAGTGTATCCACATTTCCTTTTCTTGTGAAGCTTGGCAGGTTTGGGTACTTGCAACTGCCTTTCTTCATCTCTTTTGGAGGGCTGGTTGGATAAGGCAAAGTCTTTGGTCTTGGTATCACTTCCCCTCCTTTCTCGGGCTTTGACTCACTATCTCCCTGTTCACTCTTTTCTCATTTTCTTGATCTTTTTCATCATGTACACTCTCATATGTTTGTTACATTCCTCCCCTTCACAATCAATCTCTTCTTTAAAACGCAGTGTTTTCTATTTCATCAATCCTCTCATTTTTCTTCTTCTACTTCTGCTTCACATTCTTCTTATTTTTCTTTTTCTTTTGCTTCTTCAAGTTCCTCTTCTTCAGCTTCCCTTTCTTCATTAGTCAGATTGTCCTTGGTTTCTTCCCCTATTAGTTTGAACAATGTCGTCACATTGCTCTTCGGGGTTGGGTAGTGCATTTGCTGAGATCTGCTCTGACTGTTGGTTGGCTCTTGTTTCTGCTATCTGCTCCAGTAAAACATCAATATTTCTTCTTGCTTCTTCTCTCTCTTTTTGAAATTGTATAATGCTTTGATTGATTTCTTCAAGCCGCTCATAAAATTTTGAGTCCCTTGTTGATTTGAAGAGTACTTTGCTGTTATTGAAAGAAGGTTGCATGGGGAATGAAACATCATTCTTGGTGCCCACCCAAAGTCCTGATTCTGGCTATTTCTCCATCCTTGTGAATTGTTTGAAAAGTTGTTGCTGTTGGAGAAGTTTCCTGGTCTTCCTTGATTTTCCCATATAATTAACTGCTCTTCTTGACTGTGCATGAATAGGAGCAGTAACCATTGTGATGGTCGCCTCCACAACAGTCACAAGTTAATTGTGGTGACTGGCTAGGTTAAAGAGTGCACTGTCTGCAATTGCTGAGGAAGGTTAGCTAGCTTCTTGTTCGAGTCGCTTCTATTTGTTGCCTTATAATCTTATAATCTGTCCTGATTACATACTGCAGAAGTTTGCATGTGGGACGAAATATAGCATCTTGATGCTACCCAAATTTTGATTCTGGTTATTTCCCCAATCCTGTGAAAAATTGTCAGAATAATATTGTAGGTAGAGAAGTTACCATAAATCGGTCGGTTGGAAAAGTATCATATTCTCCAAGTGTTCTCTTTTCCATTCACTAGCCATGATTGGTGTAGCTTTTACTTCATCTGGGGTGGTTGAATAGAGAGTGTTGAGATTGTCTCCTTGAGCTTATCCTTGCCCCTTTTCTGTTACCTGTCCTCACAAGAGCAATAATCAAGGAGCTCAAACAAATGTTAGCTCGGAAGAGAGGAACAAAATAACAAAAAAAAATTATAAAAAAAATAATTTTTTTAAAAAATAATAATATATTTTATTTTATTTTTTTATAAAAAACAAAATATTAAGTAAAAATAAAATAATTACAATTCCTAAAAAAATAAAAGAAATTAAAATATTTATAACTTGATAGAATAGACCTCCCAAGTCTTTAAAAATTGATACACCGTTCCCCGGCAACGGCGCCAAAAATACTTGTTGAAATTCTGGAAAGCGTACCAAAACCTCAGCATTATAATAGGTTAGTGGTCACAACTATCAGTAAGAGCGTATAAATTGTTGGTTGTTTGAGAATTGGCAAGTAAATAAAATTGAACTTAAATGAGGAAAGATAAGAGATAGTTACTTGGACTAGGATTGAACTTTGTATCATAGCACCCCTTTCGTATGTGAACCCCCAATTTTATTTATGAATATATAATTATGATACCCTAACCAACTATATTATTTTACCCTGGGCTAACAGTGATAAAATACTCAGAAATAATTCATTCGGGTTCTCCCAAGCGACAAATTACCCCGGCTTTAATGATCTGATTTTCTGTTTGTTAAAACTATCGGTTCGTCCTATAGCTGATCCCATAGTGACTGTGACTACTTTGAGTACTTTTACCAATCAGAATTTAAGTTTCCTATCTCTAGGCTCCCCCAAACTCGCTATTAATTCTATAGAACCACCTCTCGAATGCGCCCTATAAAACTAACTTATAACTCCGGCACACAGGCGGAAGTTACGCATTAAGCAAATTATAAAAATACCGATATCATAGAAATAGGGGATTCATAAATAATAAAGAGAATTCACATACAATCGGGGATTGAATCAACTACATTCAATCCTATTGTAGAGCTTAGCTACGCATGGTAGCCATTACACACCAACAGAGAAACTATCACACTTTTCTCTGTCCCTAGCTTCTGCTCTGTCGTCTCTCAAAAAGCTCCCTTTGATCTTTCCAAAAGGTTCTATTTATAGAGATGGAAAGTCATCTGAAATCTGGAAGGAATCTAATTTGAAATCTTTTGAAAAACTGATTCGTATTCCTACGCTTCATCCTGCGCTCAGCGCGTTTGAAGCGCAGGATTCAGAGAGCAACCTTTTAATGCTGCGCATCCACTACGCTCAGCGCAAGTGGAGCGTGAGTTACGTTCCAGCTTTCCTGATTTCCTCTTTTTCAGCTTGATCTCTTCCGATCTTATCCTTGTTTGATCTGCTTTCCTTATTTCCCTCTTTCTAGCTTGATCTTGTGCTGATTTGATCTTCAATTTGAATTTAGAATTGAATCTGCAGAATCCTTATTCAATTAATTGCTGATCTTATCCTAATCAGCTGCCATTTAAATCATTATCTTGCAAATTCTCTCTTTAAATAAATGTTATCTGTTTCTTCATTTAAAACTTTCCATTTTATCTGCAAAATCAACAGATTTTCTATCAAAATAGATCATATTCAAATTCAAATCAAATATTCACAATTTATGCATTTATTACTAAAAAGAGGGTAATTTGGGGCATAAATTTACTATTTTACCCTTGATAAGTGCAATAATTATACACTAAATTATCATCTTTTTCACTTATCACCTAACGAAAGATAACCCTAGTCCGTGCCTTCTAGTGGACCCACTGTCCATTGGTGTCAAATTTTTTTCCGGAAACCGTGTCTCATTCCGGTTTCCGGTCTGCCCGTGTGTTGCCATGTTATTTATTCGTCACTTTGTCTCTCTTTTCCGCCGCCGCCTCCCGCCGTGAATCCAACCGGAGCCACCACCGTCGGACTCGCGTCGTCAATCCGAGTCCAACGCCGCCGGAATCATGTCCATCGGAGCATAGACGCGCTCTCACGCGGTGTTTCTTCACCGGCGCGTTTCTCCTCCGCTTGTCGCCGTCAACCGCGCGTTCGGCGGCCCTCGCCACCGCCAGACTCGCCTCAGTATCTTCTATCCTGATCTGGTCTTTGTTTGTTGAGTTTCAGGTCTGGTAGTCGCGGGTTCTTCCTCTTTTGGATGTTTTTTTTTTCTCTCTCATGTGGTTGTTTCTCTCTCCTACAGTTGAGCCATGGCTACTCCTCCTACTACTAGGTCTGATACTCCTATATCCACTTTCGCTGATCATCCAGCACTACCAGCTATCTTCAACGAGTTCCTTAAATGGTATGAGGATCGTCAGGCCTCCGGTTCCACTGCTTCTGTTGCGCACACAGGTAATTCCTTTGCTGGTCTCACTCACTCCACCTCCCTTGGCCCTTGGGTTCTTGATTCTGGTGCCACCGATCATATTACTAGTAATAAATCCTTTTTCTCTACCCTTTCCACTACTGGTTACTTACCGTCGGTGACTTTAGCTAATGGCTCCCAGGCCCCATCCATGGTGTTGGTAGTGTCCAACCTTTTCCTTCTCTCTCCATTGATAATGTCCTTTATGTCCCTAGGTCTCCATTTAACTTATTATCCATTAGCCGTCTCACTCATTCTCTTGATTGTGTCATTTTTTTTTACTAAAGACTCTGTTTTCTTACAGGACCGGAGTTCGGGACGGATGATTGGCGCCGGATGTGAGTCTCATAGCCTTTATCAGCTTCGTACTTCTACTCATGCTGGCTCGGTGGTGGATTCTCCCCTTCTCATCCATGCTCAGTTGGGTCAACCTAGCCTTGCCAAGCTACAACAACTAGTACCGAGTCTGTCTAAGTTGTCAACTTTGTCGTGTGAGTCATGTCAATTAGGAAACATAGTCACAGTCCATTTCCTAGGAGTGTCAATAACACAACTTCGTCTCCTTTTGCTTTAGTTCACTCTGATATTTGGGGTCCAAGTCATATTAGGTCTACTTTAGGGTTTCAGTTATTTTGTTACTTTCATTGATGATTATTCTCGATGCACCTGGTTGTTTTAATGAAAAAATCGTTCTGAGTTGTTTTCTATATTTCAATCCTTTTATAATGAAGTCAAAAATCAATTTGGTGTTTCTATCTGTGCTCTCCGCAGTGATAATGCTCGTGAGTATCTCTCCCAATCTTTTCAAACATTTATGGCTTCCCATGGTATTCTTCATCAGACCTCTTGTGCATATACCTCACAACAAAATGAGGTTGCAGAGCACAAGAATAGACATCTCATTGAAACAACTCAAATCCTTTTACTTCATAGTCATGTCCCTCAACAATTTTGGGGTGATGTTGTTCTCACTGCGTGCTATCTAATCAATCGCATGCCCTCTTCTGTCCTAAACAACTAGGTCCCTAACTCTATATTGTTCCCTCATCAGCCTCTCCACCCGTTACCTCCTAGAGTCTTCGGGTCTACGTGCTTTGTTCACAACCTTAGTCCCGGTCTTGATAAATTGTCCGCTTAGTCTCATAAATGTGTCATTTTAGGCTTCACTCGGTCTTAGAGGGGGTATAAGTGTTTCTCGCCCTTTCTTCGTAGATATCTCATTTCAGCTGATGTCACGTTCTTTGAGTCTTCTCTCTACTTTGAGTCTAATTCCTTAACCTCTGGGTCTGACTTAGTATCCACCACCACCCCTTTTGTCTTTGATTCCTCAGACATGCCCATTGTGCAGGGAGATCCACCACCTTAGCCACCTCTACAGGTTTATCATCGTCGGCAACATTCGCGCCTTCCAGACGGGCCGCTTATTGACTCTCCTCCGGAGCCAACTCAACCGTCTCCTCCGGTCCCACCTCCTTCGGCCCCTTCGGCCCCATCTCCTGAGTCTGATCTCCCTATTGCACTTCGTAAAGGTATAAGCTCCACTCGTAATCCTTCACCTTATTATGTGACTCTGAGTTATCACAGGTTATCCCCATCCCATTATACTTGTATCTCTTTCATTTCCTCTGTGTCTATTCCTAAAACTACAGGTGATGCCTTAGCCCACCCTGGTTGGAGACAAGCTATGATTGATGAGATGTGGGCTCTTCAGAACAGCGGGTACTTGGGATCTCGTTCCTTTGCCTCCTGGGAAATCTGTTGTTGGTTGTCGGTGGATCTTCACAGTGAAAGTTGGCCCTGATGGCACAATTGATAGGCTCAAAGCTCGATTAGTAGCCAAAGGTTATACTCAGATATTCGGGTTAGACTACGATGACACTTTTTCTCCCGTCGCCAAGATGGCTTCTGTCAGATTATTTTTAGCCATGGTTGATATTCGTCATTGGCCCCTCTATTAGTTAGATGTAAAAAATGCCTTCCTTCATGGTGACCTGTTGGAGGAAGTTTATATGGAGTAACCTCCTGGTTTTGTTTCTTAGGGGGAGTCTTCAGGCTTAGTGTGTCGTCTCTGCAAGTCTTTATAGGTCTTAAGCAGTCTCCCAGGGCTTGGTTTGGTAGATTCAGTACAGTAGTCCAACAGTTTGGTATGACTCGGAGTGAGGCTGACCATTCTGTGTTTTATCGCCATTCAGCTGATGGGTTTATCTACTTGGTAGTGTATGTTGACGACATTGTCATTACAGGTAGTGATCACCATGACATTTCACAAATAAAACAACACCTTTGTCATCATTTCTAGACTAAAGACCTTGGCAGACTAAGATACTTCTTGGGGATTGAGGTAGCACAATCCAAGAATGGAATTGTAATTTCTCAGAGAAAGTATGCATTGGATATTTTAGAGGAGACTGGGCTAATGAATTCCAAGTCCGTTGACACACCTATGGATCCAAATGCTAAACTTCTACCAGGTCAGGGGGAGCCACTTTTAGATCCTAAGAGATACAGGAGACTAGTTGGAAAACTGAACTACCTCACTGTCACTCGTCCAGACATCTCTTTTGCAGTTGGTGTGGTAAGTCAGTTTATTAATTCTCCTTGTGCAGGTCATTGGGATGTAGTTATTCGCATTCTAAAATATAATAAAGGAGCCCCAGTAAAAGGTTTGTTATATGAAGACAATAAACATACTCGAGTTGTGGGATACTCAGATGCAGATTGGGCAGGTTCTCCTACTGATAGGAGATCACTTCTGGATATTGTGTCTTTATTGGTGACAACTTGATTTCCTGGAAAAGCAAGAAGCAAAATGTGGTGGTGAGATCCAGTGCAGAAGCAGAGTATAGAGCTATGGGGAGCTTATTTGGCTCAAACAGTTACTTAAAGAACTGAGATTTGGGGAGGTTACACAAATGTCTCTCATTTGTGATAACCAAGCTGCCCTTCACATTGCCTCTAATCCAGTATTCCATGAGAGGACCAAACATATTGAGATAGATTGCCATTTCATCAGGGAAAAGATTTCATCTGGAGACATTACTACTTAGTTTGTTAATTCCAATGATCAGTAGGCAGATGTCTTCACCAAATCATTGAGGGGTCCTAGGATTGATTATATATGTAACAAGCTTGGTGCATATGATTTATATGCTCCAGCTTGAGGGGGAGTGTTGGATTGTTTGTTAGATTGTTATTGTTAGTGTATCATATGATAGATATGGGCTTGGGCCTATCACTATGTATATTTGTAAATAAGCTTATGTGTATATATATTATTTTTCGCTGTGTATTCTAAACACACGGATTCTATCATATGTCTCTCGTTTTCTCTTCATCTCAACATATTCAACTAAGTGGGTTCCACAAGTTACTCCACATATTTATGTTAAGTTTAAATATGTTTTTAGTCCCTCCAAAACACTCGTTCTCATTTTAGTCCCCTTAAAATTTTCATTTAGCTTTTCGTCCTCCCAAAATAATCATTCTTTTACATATTAGTCATCATCATTAGGTTGTTGTTAATGTTGATTATGTGTTAGTTAGTGTAGAAGACTAGAAGCTGACATAACATTCTAACTGTTATGTGACATTTGATCTGTCAATTAATATATTGAATACTCTATTAAATTAAATAAAAAATGAAAAATAGTTTTTCTGAGTAAAAAATTGAAAAACAAATATCATATTTCATGGATGAAAGCCTTCATCTTTATTCATCGTCTCTTAGAACCACCATCTCTATTGCCCTAAGGTTCTGTTTCTGCTTGTTCTACTATATATGTGCTTGTTGCGACAAGGTGTGGAAGGCACTCATGGTTGGTGTGAAGCCGGTAGGGACAAACTTATAGTGGTTTGAAGACAGTCTGGTGGAGAGGTCCTTCCAAAATTCACACCTCCATTTTTTTACAGGATTAGATGTTGTCTTAAATGTTAGGAAAATCAATTCCTCCCCACATCTACACACAAATCGTTGGGAGAAACATGATAATGGAAAAGATTTCATTCTGCAAAGACATTAAGTTATTTCATATCTGCAACATTGGAGTATACAAATTGAAGAACAAATACCTGTTATACCAAGTACAATTTTGATTGAGGTGAGGTTTTGGTTGCTTCATGTGCAACAATGGAGCACTAGGGTTGTTAAGAGTTGAAAGAATAGGTATGAAACTAAAAATTGGAGGATTGTGAGTCTTATGTAACGGAACGGGGTTGAAGAAGAAAGTTGTTAGGTCAGGAAACATGGTAACAACCATATCAGCAATCATTTAACTGAACGAATAATTTGTAAAAGAATGATTTTGAGAGGACACAAAATTAAAAAAAAAAATAGAGGGAATAAAATAAAAATAAATATATTTTGGAGGGAACAAAAACATATTTAAGCATTTATATTATATTAGCCCTTTGAGATAAAAAAGTAAAAATGGATCCCTGTTTTATTTAAGCACAAGCGTTTATATAAGAGCATCCAATGCTTGTATTAAAACATGATTCAATGGTGCTTTCCCTTTAAGTATCGATCCTCTGCTAAAAATGCCTGACAGTACTAATTAAAGAGTCAATTTATGGAATATTTATATAGGAAATTAAGACATTAATTATATTTATAATATTAAATAATTTAATAAAAAATAATTTTTAATTCCTTAACCAATACTTTAAGTATATTTATTAGCATTTTTCATTAAATTTTAACGGTTAATCCATCCTTAATCTTAAATTTAATTTATTCTTTAATTTTGGTATGAATCAATCTTTAATTTATATATAATAGATTAAATTGGATTTTTTCAAACTCTATCATAAATTTCATGCAACATTTTTGCTCTTTTGTGTGTGTGAATTTCGTACAAGTAAATTGCTTAGATTCTAACAATTGAATCAATTATACAGCAAATGCTTATTTAATTAACATGGTTCAGCATTAATATAACAATAATAAATTCAATAATAATAGTATGGCATTATATATGGCGAATAAAGTTGGGTTACTTGTTCGATCTAATGTCATCTGTTGGAAAGCCGTATGACAACCGAAAAGTTAAAATTAAGTTATCATCAGAAGACAAAGGTGCTTTCAAACCTCAAGGTCATTATAGGGATGACATGCTCGCTAGCTCCTTTTGTGAAGATTAGCTGCACTGGTAAATTACAATTACAATCAGTCAACTAAGGGGTCGTTCGGGTGTTCGCGAGTTTTCAGTTTTTGGTTTTTAAAAATTTTTAATTAAATTTTTACAACTCAAAACTAAAAATTGAAAACCACTTTTTGTGATTTTCAAAATGTTTGTTTTGAAAACCATAAAAATAAGTTTTCAATTTTTGGTTTTGAGTTGTAAAAACTTGATTGAAAATTTTTAAAAACAAAAAACTGAAAACTCGCAACCATCCCGAATGACCCCTAAATTTTTCGTTAGGATGTTTAATGACTTTGGGGCCAATAACGATGAGACCAGATCAATTTCATATGCCTACTAAATTTAATGGGCTTAATAGGTCATCCACATAGGCTAGGATTGTTGGTCATAAATGAGTCATCTTGGTGAGGCTCATTTATAGATAGTTATAAATAAGAGAGTTCGTCCTAGACCTGGGATATCTGAGAGTCTCGCTCTGATGACTAGGTCTACCCGTATTGGGAGAAGTGCTCGGTCATCAAGGATTAATTTTTTAAGAACATAAATAATTAAATCTCTTTTTCTTTAAATTAAAAGAAAGATATACATCTAACGTAAGCTTGTGATTATGAGTCATAGTCATGTGGTGGTGTACATGGATGGGGACACGAGGGCATGGATAGTTCCTTTCTTTTCCTTTCATGTTGGAATTGAAAAACAAGCTCTAGCTTCTTTTCATATATATCTTCTCACCTACCTAGCTATCATCATCTATTTGCCGTTTCGTCTGCGATTTCTGAATTGGGCATGTTTTTAATTCTACGCAAAAAAACAGTTACATTTTGAACAGTCTCAGCTAAGTTTTGTTTAGCACTTGCACTTGTATATACACGTCAAATAAACATTTAATAAGTATATGGAAAGACTTGTAAGTTATGATAATATGGATATGGTACACTCTCTTCGGCCTGTATTATCTGGTTTAACATTCCTTCTTATTTTGTTTGAGTCATAAATGGAAACAAGATCTATCCAAAGGAAAGGAATATTAGAAAGAACGACAAACATGAAGTTGCCCATTGCCGATCTTTGTAAATGACGTGGCTTTAAAACATAAAAATATTCAAATTTATGTTGTTTCACCTTTTGTGAGTGGATTTTTTCAATAGGAGAGAGATAAACTCATACACATGTATGGATCACATATGTCTACTAAAAATTTTAATGACTAGGGAGAGCTTGGACCCTTCTCCCGCCACATAATTTTCTTTTAAAATTTAATCTTTTTTAAAAATAAATTCTCTTAAAATAAGCTGAAATTAACGAATATTTTAGAATGCAATTTAAATCATAGTTATAAAACTCGTACAGTCATACCGAACCGGCCTGTTCGACTATTCCGACCTGGAGCCGATCTAATGTCCTTTTCATATCATCCAAAAAATAATTGGTTTCAGAATCAGTGAAAACTAGTCGAACCGATGAAAATCGGTAAAAAAAAAACCGGTTGAACCCATTAATTTTTATTTTTCTTATTTTTTATTTAATCTAAAATATTTTTGAGATACATAAAGATAAATTTATAAGGATTGCACATAAATATTTATTTTTTATCAATTATTAATAATTCTTTTCTTATAATAAATATAATAAGATTCTTTATATTAATTTATAATCTATATATTTTGATTTTATTATAATTTTATAATATTTTATTATTTAAAATATTATATAATATTAAAAATATATGTTTAATTATTATTGGTTTTATCACCACCATTAAATCATGAATTAATTCATGAATTAATGTTTTTATCGATTTATTTACCGGTGAATTTTATAAAATACCGATTGAAATTGAATTCGTTAATTTACTTTATTTATCCGGAAAATAGTAAAAAAAAAAAAGAAGAAGAAGTTTAGGTGGCAAAGCATGTGAAATGTGCAGCTTTTGCCGGACAAAACCCCTCTCTTAATGTAATTTATTTAAGGCATCACCGCATAATTCACCGGCAAAAACCACCAACCCCCATCAAAAGTTCACTTTTATTATTTAGATTAGAAGCTGAATGAATGAATAATAGCTATAGGAGAATAAGAAAGTAGGAAAAAGGCTAAACAACAAGAGGAAGGAGCGTTACGTTGGGGTTAAAGTAAAATTTATTTATAGGAAAAGAGCACGTTGATTCATGATTACATATATAGCGCCTTAGTCCTTTTAATTTAATTGGAGCCTTCCCCTATCATTGGCGTTACATCAAGTTCCAGCTTGGATGTGATCTTTTTATCAAAAATACCCATTCCTCTTTTTTCCCTACACTATTCTTTAAAGAAATCAACGGCATGTTTAGTTTGCATTTTCATTTCCTATTTTCATTTTTTGTTTTATTTTATTTCCTGTTTTCTGAAATTTTACAAAGAAAAAACTAGAAATACTGAAAACGATGATTTTTTGTGTCCAGTTTTTCCTTTGTAAATCCCAGAAAATAAAAAACAAGAAATTGAAACAGGAAATGAAAATACAAACCAAAGAGAACCTAAAATTGTAAGCAACACACTCGTTTCCTTACTTACATTTTTATTATTATTATTAAATAAATAATTTGGTCTCACTTTATAGTATTAACGAAGCCACCTTCTATTAGTAAGCCCCCGTTTGTTTTAAATTCTCAAGTAACAAAACCATGATTTTGCAGAATTGATTTTAAATCACTTCCGTCCAAAGTACTTCGTAAAGTGTGCATAATTCATCTCAACCATTCATTTCTAGTCTACTCAACTATAAACCAAACGGACCCTGAGCCGGATGAAATTTTACCATGGATTGAACTAGACAAAGATAGTGTGTGATGTTAGTAATTCTCTTCTTTTAATACTCTTTTCATCCCAAGCGGTTAAACTTTAAAGCTATAGCGGAGGCACTGGACTAACTCCCTAGTACTCTAATTTATTGTGTTCTTGTCTTTTGTGTGCCATGATGCTTCATTTGTTTTCAAGGTTGAGTCTCTTCATGGATCAATGACCTCTTTTTAATGTTTAGATATATAACAAGAAAAAGGTTCGTCCTTAACCCCCGAGAAATTGATTACCGTTTCTTGCAACTTGATAACGTAAGTTTAGTTGATGCAGTTGCAGGTTTAGCAGAAGTTCGAAAAGATGAACACGAGCGTCAGGACGAGGAAGCAGCCTAGGAAAGCTCCAATGACACATGAAAAAGTAATTAAACTTGCTATAAAGTCAGAACTAAGAAAAGGGTACATTTATGTCCTGTACATTTTTGAAAAACGGTTGGTACAGTAAAA
The DNA here is from genome assembly GCA_026901365.1 of Sesbania bispinosa. Lineage (NCBI taxonomy): Eukaryota > Viridiplantae > Streptophyta > Magnoliopsida > Fabales > Fabaceae > Sesbania > Sesbania bispinosa. The sequence goes on from QLOH01000537.1 coordinate 200,261, forward strand.
CCATGTTTATGATTATTATTAAATTATTGAATAAATTATGATTATGATAGCGTAACAGTTCTCATCACTAACTATTGCTTCAGTTTGAATGATCAGAGATCCCAGAAATCCTCAAAAGTCGGCATTCCTTTAAATAAGATAACAAAGTACCATGGTTTAAAAGGGAGAGGCATGAATTGAGGAAAAGAAAAAAAAAAAAAATTGGTTCTTTCATAATTCATGATTGGATTGGGTATTTTAAATTTCAAGCTTTCAAACTTTTTTTTTCTGATTTTGTTGGTGAATCTGGCTTAAGGAATTCACTCACTTTGAAACTAGATTATTATTGCACAGTTTGATTCTAACCTCTTTAGCCTTGAATGAAAAGGCAGAGATGCGGGGAACCTTGCGAGAGGGATCAAGGAATGCAGCTAGAGGTGTAAAAACATCTGGAAAAGACAGAAAATTGGCTTTGCAACAAGATGTAATGGCCTTGTTTCTACTCCAATTTCTGATCTGTGTTTCTTTTTTTTTTTTTTATCTCTAAATGGAAACTGAGATGAGAAGTCTCTAACTTTCAGGTGGACAGGTTGAAGAAGAAGCTTAGGCATGAGGAGAACATCCACAGGGCATTGGAGAGAGCTTTCAATAGGCCTTTGGGAGCTTTGCCTCGTCTTCCTCCATATCTCCCTCCCTATGTTAGTAAATCTCTGATCTCTCTCCCTTTTCTATTGTTTAGTTCTTCTCTTACTATTAGGAAAGAAATCACTTTAATTATAATCTCAATTCTCAAGTTAGAAAGTGCTTAAAAGGGCAAATGGTATTATTTGAATAAAGTTTTGATGGGTTTTATAAAACTCTAGATACTAGGACTTCTGGCTGAAGTGGCAGTACTGGAAGAAGAAATTGTTAGGCTTGAAGAGCAGGTCTTACATTTCAGGCAGGACTTGTATCAAGAAGCTGTCTACATGTCATCCTCTAAGATGAAACTGGAGCATTCAGTACCAGTGAACAATTCAAGTCCAAATGAGAGTCCAAAACTGGATAAATTGAAGCCCCTTTCCTTAACATTGGATAATGCTGCAAAATCTACAACTAGGCCTATAACAACACTTCCTAGTAAGTGAGCAACTTGCCATTATGTGCCACACCAATTGAGGTTAATCTGTCTTAGAATTGAGCAAGCATTTCAAAAGTACATTCTGTGATCAGAGAGTAATCCCTGATTGCATGCTCCTCTTTTATTGTTTTGCTAGAGGATAGGCAAAGAAAAGAGAATCAATCCTGTTCTTCCAAGAGCAGCAAGCAAAAGTTATCTATGTGTAAAGACCAAACTACTAAAATTCCAATGAAGAAACTTCTCATTGACAATAAATCATTGCAGAAACGTTGGGATCCTCCAAAAAAACAGGTGTGTCATGTCATGTGTAAAAAAAGTTTTCAGTTCTGTGATAGGTGAAAAAAACTGAAGAAATTTTTTAAGTCAATGAATGAGAGCTTTCTCACTTTGTAGCAAGAACTAAGGCTGAACGACCAGCCAACTGCAGAAGAAAGAAATCATAATCTACAAGAAACACTATCAGGAGATGAAAGCCCAAATGTAATCTCTGAAAATATACTCAAGTGTTTATCAAGCATTCTCTTGAGAATGAGTACTGCAAAGGGTCCAGGTTCTGTTGAGTCTAAAAACTGCATTGAAGGAACAGAGTTTTGGGATCCATATGGTGTCTTGGAATTTGGACATAGAGATATTGGTCCATACAAGCAATTACGTGCAACTGAAGCTACATCTTTCAATCCAAAACGAACTGCAAAGTCTTTGTTCTTACTGCATAGGTTAAAGTATGTTATATTCCATTCAAACTATATCACTATTACTTTTTCTTGTCCATGACACTTATCACGAGTCAAGTAGATGTTACAGTACTCTAATTTCCCAAAATTTGCAGACTCCTTTTGAGGGAACTAGCCAGTGTCAACCTTGAGAACCTCAACCACCAGGAGAAGCTTGCATTCTGGATCAACACCTATAACTCTTGTATGATGAATGTATGTCAATTACAAAAACATTTAGTATCATCTGACTCTTAAAGTTTCTGACTTTTCCCACTGCTTATAATTAATTTTTTCTTTAATATCAGAAATGGCTTATTTAAAGTTCTGGTTTGCTTCAGGCATTCATAGAAAATGGCATACCAGAGAGTCCTGAAATATTTGTTGCGCTGATGAAGAAGGTAGGGTCTACTAGAAAATTTTGTTTCTTCTGGTTAGTCCTAAAATGGCATGATAACATTGTTGTGCTCATGAATTTATGTGGTTCTCTTATTGCTCAGGCAACAATAAATGTGGGTGGACACTTGCTAAGTGCAACTACCATAGAACATTGCATTTTAAGACTTCCTTATCACTGGAAATTTGTAAGTTCTGTGATTCTGTCCATTTCACATGTAACTTCTCTGTGGTTTGGAATATATAGAAAGTTACTAAGCTACTTCCTGGTAAATTCCAAACAGTCATTATCAAAGGAAGTGAAAAATCATGAAATGACAGTAAGAAGTAGATATGGACTGGAATTGTCAGAACCACTGGTGACATTTGCTCTCTCTCGTGGAACTTGGTCCTCTCCTGCTGTAAGTTGATAAATCCATTTCTAAACTATCTTTTTTTTAATGCACACAATAGGTTTGATAAGATCATGATGATTTCCATGGTCTAGTTGCTGATTCATGAACTTTGCCAAATGCAGGTGAGAGTTTACACAGCATCCCAGGTTGAGAATGAATTGGAAGTGGCCAAAAGAGAATACTTACAGGCTGCAGTTGGAATTTCAACATCAAAGTTTGTTATCGCAAAGATACTGGATTGGTATTTACTGGACTTTGCTAAAGACTTGGAATCATTGTTGGACTGGATATGCCTCCAATTACCAAGTGAATTGAGGAAAGAAGCCTTTAAGTTCCTTGAGAAAAGAAAAACTGAGCCTCTCTCACAATATGTACAAATTATGCCATATGAATTCAGTTTTAGATACCTGCTATACACATAATTTTTCTTCTGCTTTCTGTATATGGTTTCATTAGTATTGGGGTTACAATTTGTATACAGTTCTAAATCATACATCAAAAGAATGTAGATGTCATCTGTTCTCATCTCCCTTTCAGTGGATTTTCTTAGATTCTTTCTCAACTAGAGTGAAAGAAAAAAAATCAACACTGTACAACCTGAGGAATGAGGAATTTGGACTACAGAATCGGGTGTCATAAATCTCACTATATTGTTACTTTGTACAATATAAAGTCTATGTGAACGAAGGTCAATTAATATTTGTTGTATAATATCTACACTTACACTGTTACTATGCCAATGAACAAATGGCGTCTTCTTCCCATTTTATTGATAATAGGAATACCGCTGGACTTCCATATATGGTTCAACATTGGAAGCAGAACAGATAGTGGAATTCTTCAGTTATGGCAGATTAGTTTCGGTGTTGCTGAAGAGTGAAGAAGCCCCTTCAGTTAATGTACTTAGTCCCTTCAACTTCAACAATATACCTGACACAATAAAGTGCTCTATTTGTAGCTCAATCTTGCTGTTCACCGCTCTCTGATGACAGAATTGGATCCTCTCAAATGAAGATTTCACATAACCATCTCATATGGAAATTTTGTGTCTATTTCTCTCCTTATAAATGCTCATATATGAGAAGAGAGATAGACAAAAATTTACATATATTTTCACCTCTAATGACGGGCCACCACAAGCACATTTTGCAGCCAAAAAGTTGAATTATTGTGTGTTGAAAATCATGTTACAAATCAGGATCCGGTCCAAAACTAGAGTAACGTTGACGTGAATCCAGTGGAAACCATACAAGCAATTATTCCGTTTACACATACTCCTCAAAATGATTGCTCCGATGTCTGATATATGCTGTGTCACTCGTCGGACACCCAATGGATATTAGAATTTAGGTAGTATTTGGTAGGATATATAATGTCTTATGTTGGGCGGTGGTAAGGGGTGTAGGGTGCTAGAGGAACGGTAGTGGCAATGATAGGGAATATTCAATAGCTATGGCGGGAATTGAGAGTTTCGGGTAGACATGGTAGTGGCGGTGGAGGGAGGCTCGGTTGGTGATAGAGGGTGTCAAACGACGGTAGTGGCAATGGATGGTCTTGGGCTATGATGGCAATGGAAATTAGATTCCGGTAATTTCCAAAAACAAGTTTATGTAAATATAAAAATTAGTGCCACTCACTAGAGATGAAACCAACTCCCTCTCTAAACTCATAAAAAACTTACACAATGCCAATGACATTACATACCCAATACCTAATACAAATAGAGAGAGAAGAATGACAGAGAGAGTAGGGGGTCTGTAGACCTTGTTATAAATCAGACTTTTAAATAGGCTTACAGGTCAGGCTTTTATGCATGCCAAGCCTTAAAAAGAGGTTTATAATAGGTAACAGACACATACTCAGACTTAAGAATTAGGAGCCAGGCTAGGTCAGACTCAGACTTGACAAAGCCTAACCTGGCCTGACCTGTTTCCACCCCTAGGGGTGGGGTTATTAGGGGAGGGGAGAAGAAAGAAGAAGCGATGGGGTGGTTATAGAGGTGGGAACAGGTTAGGTCGTGCACTCGTCAGGGGCCTATGGTCTAGCTTACATCAGACCTCGACCAATTTATTAAATAGATTTGGCCAAGACTTTTTCGAAACCTTATATAGTTAAAAAGATCAGGTTTCAGACCATAAAAAAAAACCTTTTGAGTCTATTAGGCTGATCTATTTAACTAAATATAAATAAAATATTAATATTTTTTTCATATTGCTAGAAAAGGGTATTTTTGAAAAAAAAACATTTTCTGATTTCATTTTCTGTTTTTTTGTTTTTATTACCAAAATATTTTAGTTTTGATTATAAAAACATTATTCTCCTTGTTGTTCCCAAAGTTTTGTAAAGAAAACAATAAAAATAATTTTGTATTAGTTTTTTATTTCTTGTACAAAACTCAGAAACATGAAATAAAATGGAAAAAAAAAAGACATTATTTTATAATTAAAACTAAAAAATAGGAAATAAAATAGAAAATATGCCCGCTTCTCATGGGTCTCAATTCTACAACTTTTGTTTTGATCTCACAAAAACACTAAGTTCTAATGGTTTTTTAAGGTTTAATTATGTTTTTGTCACTCAAAATATTGCGATTTTCCCATTTAGTCCCCCATTTTCTTTTCCAAAGTGGTCCTTTGAAAATGATTTTTTCCCAAATGGTCCCTCTGTTTTTTTTTTACCATAAAGTGTTGACGTGACACCGAAAACAGATGGATCATTTGGGAAAATCATAATATTTTGGGGGACTAGTTTGGAAATCGTAATATTTTATAGGGACTAGTTTGGAAATCGTTATATTTTTAGGGACCATTTGAGAAAAATAATAATTGTAAAAAAAACGTAGGGACCATTTAGGAAAAAAATTCATTTTTGAATGACTACTTTGAAAAAAAAAATAAAGAAATAGAGGACCAAATGAGAAAATCGCGATATTTTGGAGAACTAAAAACATCATTTAATCTTTTTTTATTATAAGTTCTCCCGCTTTTATTGCATTTTAAGTTTACACCAAGTAAAAATATTTGAATTTTTTCAGAAACAATATTTCGGAAGCAAAAATATGAATTTGTTTTCTTATGATATATTTGTGAGTTTAGAGGAGGAGAAGAAGAGGGGGAGAGATTTTGTAAAATACTCAAACTCCTAAACACAAAAAGGAAGAGTTTTATAAACTCTTTACTTCTCTCTCTTTACCTCCAAAAATCAACTCAGAAACGTATCTTAATATTGCTTTCAAAAACAAATTCATATTCTTTCCTTCTATAATGTTATTTCCAAAATACACGCAACACTAAAAAAAAGAACATCCTAAATATTTTGGAGGTTTTAATAATGAGTTAAAAATAGGGGTGGGAATAACAAAAAGTGGTAGAAATATCAATGGCCTCAAATAAAAAGTTTGAGTTCTTGTGACCTGGGCGACTTATTCAAAGGCTCTTGATTTCCTGAACCAGCAGGCTATAAAGGGATAAAGCATATTATAATTGGACAAGCTCAATAAATCGTGATTACAATTGGCCCAATTTCAATGGATTAATCAGAGTCAACTTTGGAGTCACAGCATGTGCCCAATTTTAACCTCTTGCAAGCAAATCATATGGCTGGCGGTCTTGAGAAATAAATTATGGTGCTGCTAACAGCATTCAATCTTTTATTGGGGTCTTAAAAATATAATGTGTAAACTAGCATTTTTATCCTCGATTTTTATTGCGTCTTACGGTTTAGTCTTTAATTTTTTCAAAATAGCACTTTAGTCCCTGACTTTATTAAAAAATGCACTTTGGTCTCTAAATCAGGGACTAAAGTGCATGCTTTTTTGAAGATCAAAGTGCATTTTTTAATAAAGTCAGGGACTAAAGTGCTATTTTAGAAAAGTCAGAGATGAAACTGCAAGACGTTGTAAAAGTTGAGGGCGAAAGTGCTAGTTTACTCAAAATATAATAGATATTAGGGAAGCAACTCACATAATCAATAGTGACGTGATAAGTAAAAGTTTTTATTTTCACGCACCGGATGCTTAAATAAACAACTCACTATTATGAGATTTTATGGGGAAAATTGGGAAAATTAATGAATATATGTTAGACTGTGGGGTCCATTTAAAAGTTCTTATATAGTTGCTAGAATTAGAGTGGAGAGTTGCTTAAATTGTAAAAAGTAAAATAAGGTGATGTGTATGTGTGCGATTTGGCTTCTCTCCCGCGCGGACCGTGTTGCACGTCTCCAGCCCCCGCAAACGATGTCGTTTTTTAGATGAAGAGAGAATAGTGTTGTGTGTGACAGACCACATGTTATTATTGTTGACCGTAAAAGTTAATTTAAAAAAATCAAAAAATGTAAAAACTATATTTTTTATTTAATTAGATCAATTTTCAATTCTTATATTTAAAATCGATTCAATCCAAATTAAACTTATATGTATATATATTATTTTATATATAAAATAATCACATATTTATACTTGTATAAGTATATATTTATGAATTTAACATACTAATATATTTTTTATGGTTTATTATCTAACTTATTCAATATCATTTTAAATTAGTTTTATATTGATTTTCATGTCTCATAATCTCCATTTTATATAATTTTATATTTATATTAATAAATAAAGGGTCCTGCTAACGAGTACCTTAAGGACACTGGTTAAGAATCCATGACTAGATATTTTTTATTGGAAATCACGGTATTGAATTACATATGTAGCATTCTGCTAGGGGTGTTCGCGAATTGGATTGGATCGGTTTTGAGGGAAAAATCATCCAATCCAATAATTTCGGTTTTCTTATTTAATCATCCGATCGATTTTGATTTTTTTCCAAATCCAATCCAATCCAATCCAATTTTAATCGGTTTGGATTGGATTGGATTGGATTTCGGTTTCTCAAATAAACTAAAAAATGAAGTTATGAAAGCAAAATTATGATAAAAACATGCTATTATCTTATCTTATCCTATAACATACAAATTACTTGATAGCTTCCAATCCAATTATTGAATGATATTTGTTAAATATAGTCGCACAATAATAATTTTTTTACATCATCACAAAAAAAATATCAATAATGATAATATATCAAAATGCTCAGAAAACTTTGGATCGGTTTAGATTGGATTGGTTCTCATAGGCAGATCCGAAAATCCAATCCAATCCAATTAAAAATTTCGATTTTTACGGTTTGCGATTTTTTGGATCGGTTGTTGCGGTTCCAATTGGATTGGATTGGATTTGAACACCCCTACATTTTGCACACTCCAATAAAAACTTTATATTTTTAGTTACTTAACAAGTGCCCTAAGGACACTCGTTAGCATTTCTCATAAATATAAGTTTCAATAAAAATATAAAATATTATTAATAAATCATATAATAAAGCACAACACAAACAAACAATAAACTTATTACTTAGAAATAGTGTAACCTTTGTTTGTGTTTAAAATCTATAATTAATTATAGATTTATAATAATTAGTTTATTAACCCACGTATTACACGGATAAATGTATATTTTATTTAAATAAAATTAAATTTATAATAAATTAATATTTTTAAAATAAAAAATAAAAAAAATTATTTTAGATAATTTTTCATTATTTTAAATTCTAATAGTATATTATATTTTACAATGAAGAACTAATTTCCATTATTATTTGATAATAAGATATAATAAAAAAAATTAAAATCATAAAGATAAGAATAAATATTTATATATTGATAAAGATTGAAATAGAAAATAATAAGATAAAATTTTTAATCTTAATAAAATTCAAAATTTAAGATTATCATTTATTAGTATTAATTAAAGATTCAAATAAAATGAGAAAGAAAATTAGTGTTAATGATTTAAAGGAAGAATTCCGCTCTCACAATTTGTAAGTGAAATCCACCATCCAATAAGAGAAAGTTAGAGGATATAAAAAATCATTGAGAGGGAGAGTAAGGTGAGTGGGTGTCTCACTCTCCAAGTTAAGGTCTCGAAATTATAATATAAAGAGTTGATAATTAAATTATTAGAAAATATATTTGAGATTTTGTATTACATTTATAATATTGATTATATATTTGATGATTTATTAAATGTTCTATAAAATAATATTATAAAAAATAAAATTAATATAATCCAAATTGATTTTCCATTTTTTCTCTTATGCAATCCAAGCCAAAAACCTCATTATGATTTATGAATTGACAAGGTAATAAATTAATAATAAAAATAGAAAGAGGAGGAAGAAAAGGTTAGTAAAACTTTCACCGGCTAGTAGCAATAATAACATGTGGTTGGCCCGGCCACACACAACATTATTCACTACTAAAAAATCAATTTTAGAGAGGGATTTTAATCCCTCGCTATTTGCGAGGGATTTTGTGACAGATCAGATTTACTCTCACAAAATTTGTGCTTATGAAATTTTGTGACGGATTTAGAGGGGGAAATTATCCCTCGCTAAATTCTGTCGCTATTACCGTCACAAAAAGTCATTGAACAAGTAGAGAGGGAATTTGTGACGGATTTATTTCCTCTCTAATAAACCCGTCACAAAATTCCTCGCTAAATCAAGAACAATTTAGTGAGGGAAAATTCTCTCTCTAATTAGCGAGGGAATTCCATTTCCTCACAAAATAACAATAATCTATATCCTCTATTTAGCGAGGGATTTCAGATTTCCTCACTAATTAGCGAGGGATTTCAGATTTCCTCACTAATTAGCGAGGGATTTTAGATTCTCTCTCTCTAATTAGAGAGGGATTCTAATTCCTTCACAAAGTAACAATAATATATACCCTCTATTTAGTGAGGGATTTCAGATTCCCTCACTAATTAGCGAGGGATTTCAGATTCCCTCTCTAATTAGCGAGAGATTCTAATTCCCTCACAAAGTAACAATAATATATACCCTCTATTTAGCAAGAGATTTCAGATTCTTTCACTAGTTAGCGAGGGATTTTAGATTCCCTCTCTAATTAACGAGGGATTCTAATTCTCTCACAAAGTAACAATAATCTATACCCTCTATTTAGCGAGGGATTTAAGATTCTCTCACTAATTAGCGACGGATTTCAGATTCCCTCTCTAATTAGCGAGAGATTTTAATTCCCTCACAAAATAACAATAATCTATGATTTCATATTCCCTCACTAATTAGAGAGTAATTTCATATTCCCTCTCTAATAGCGAGGGATTTTAATTCCCTCACAAAATAACAATAATCTATACCCTCTATTTAGCGAGGAATTTTAGATTCCCTCACTAATTAACGAGGGATTTCATATTCCCTCTCTAATTAGTGAGAGATTTTAATTCCCTCACAAAGTAACAATAATCTATACCCTCTATTTAGCGAGGGAATTTTTATTCCCTCTCTAATTAGCGAGGGATTTCATATTCCCTCACAAAATAACAAAAATCTATACCCTTTATTTAGCGAGGGATTTTTAATTCCCTCACAAAGTAACAGTAATCTATACCCTCTATTTAGTGAGGGATTTCAGATTCTCTCACTAATTAGAGAGGGATTAGGAGGAATTTTAATTCCCTCACAAAGTAACAATAACCTATATCTTCTATTTAACAAGGGATTTTAGATTCCCTCTCTAATTAGCGAGGGATTTCATATTCCCTCTCTAATTAGCGAGGGATTTCAATTCTTTCACAAAGTAACAATAATCTATACTCTCTATTTAGGGACGCAATGTTTATTCCCTCTCTAATTAGCGAGGGATTTTCTATTCCCTCTCTATTTTCCCCATTTGAAAAAAATAAAATTTATTTACAATTTTTATTAACAAACACATTCATAATTTTTTTTTTTAAATTATGGAGTTTTTTTGAAAGAATTATTGCATTAAATACCTATTGTTAATTTTTTTTAGATTTTGATTTTGATTATTCGAGAATTTTGAAATTATTGCAGAGAGACGTCGTTTGCCTTAGCAAAGAGACACAACACAGGTTCGCGCAGTAGAGAAGCTAAATCGGTATGTGTGAGACCCAAAGAACTCTTGTGAGTTGCTCCATTGGAGATGGTCTAATGTGTTTGGCCATTAATAAAAGAATTAAAAATTAGTTTTATCCTTTTAAAAGTGTTTTTAAGATTGTATATAAATTTAAAAATATAATTTTTTATTTATATTAATATTTATTATATATATATATATTTAATATGTTATCTCTTAATGATTTTTTTTATTAATTAGTAAAAACAAGGTTATGTTTGATAAAATCGTAATTTATTTTTTGAATTTCTAGAATAACAAATAATTAGGAATAAAAATTTTCTTAGAAAATATACTCCATTTGTCATTTTTGAGAAAAAAAATTATTTATAATTTTAGAAACTTAAAATAATATTAATTACTATTATATCAATATTATATCAAGAATATTCATCAAGATAATTAATAGGAAAGAGAATCGTATAAAAATTTATTAAATAGATAAAAGGTATCTTAAAAGGTAAATAATAAATCAATAGTGTTTGATCGCAGTTAAAAATGAATTGTGTTCCTAAGCGAATTTCATCTATTAGGTAACAACTAACGAGTTCGAATTATGAAATCCTTTTTCTTGACAGGGTTTTACCTATCCATCATTTCCAGCATATGGATTAAACTCATGGCATTAGGGGTGTTCGTGGATTGGATTGGATCGGTTTTTGGGGAAAAATCATCCAATCCAATAATTTCGGTTTTCTCATTTAATCATCCAGTCGGTTTTGATTTTTTTCCAAATCCAATCCAATCCAATCCAATTTTAATCGGTTTGGATTGGATTGGATTTCGGTTTTTCAAATGAACTAAAAAATGAAGTTATGAAAGCAAAATTATGATAAAAACATGCAATTATCTTATCTTATCCTATAACATATAAATTACTTGATGGCTTTCAATCTCATTATTGAATGTTATTCGTTAAATATAGTTGCACAATAATAATTTTTTTACATCATCACAGGAAAATAATATCAATAATGATAATATATCAAAATGTTCAGAAAACTTTGGATTGGTTTGGATTGGATTGGTTCTCATAGGTAGATCCGAAATCCAATCCAATCCAATTAAAAATTTCGGTTTTTTTCGGTTTGCGGTTTTTTCGGTTTGCGGTTTTTTGGATCGGTTGTTGCGGTTCCAATTGGATTGGATTGGATTTGAACACCCCTACATGGCATGTGCGAGAACACCCCTACTGTTTAAATGAAAATAAATTAACTAATTGACGCTTGGTTTAGGCGGCGGTAATACCTGATTTCCCATAAATAATATTTCATATGCGAGCATTGAAAAAGCTCGTTTCTTCTAAGTGTCCCAAGGTGGTCTTCCTCATGGAGACTAGGAGGAAGGATAATGAGATGATGGATTTGAGATATATGGAGGACTTAATAATGCTTTTGAAGTTGGTTGTAGAGGTAATGGGAGAGACAGGGGCGGTGGACTAGCTCTGCTTTGGGGAAAGGGTGTTCAAATTGAAATTTTGTCTTCCTCAAATAACCACATTGACTTCCTGATTGCATTGGAAGAGGGCAGTCCTGTATGGCGAGCTACCGATGTGTATGGCTATCCTGAAACTAATAATAAACAGAAAACATGTGAGTTACTTTACCAATTGTCTCAGCAACATCAATATCCCAATTGGTTGTGCTTTGGTGATTTGAACCTAATTCTGGGAGATCATGTTGGCAACAAGAAGGCAGAAAATAGAAGTTGGCAGCACTTTGTTCTTTTTTTTAATCTCTCTTTGTTTCTTTTTGCTGCTTATTTTTCAAATGAGTTGTTACAAGTATTTATAGGCAAAATGTTTGCCTCTTCAAATCCCAAAAGTAAATCATGATGCCTATTAAATAGGTTTGCCGCTCATATTTCTTGGTTATGCCACTCATGCCTAAAACCATTAATACTATTCTAGGAATATCAAACAACAAAGATAAACTTCCTAATTTAAGTTTTACAACAAATCTCCCCCTTAAACTTAAATACTCTTCCCATCTCTCATTCCAATCAGCCTTTTACAACTCTCCAGCAGTGTGGTCGGCAGTGGCTTGGTGAATACGTCTGCGGCTTGAGCTCGGCTTTCAACATGCTCCAGCTTGACCTTTCCTTCTCTGACTTGTTCTCGGATGAAATGAAATCGGACGTCGATGTGTTTGCTCCTTCTGTGATTAACCGGGTTCTTTGCCAACTCGATCGCCGACTTGTTATCAACTCGGATTACAGTCCCTTCGTCTCGGATCACTCCCAGATGCCTTAGTAGATTTGAAAGCCAGACTGCATGACACACGCTCCAAGAGGCCGCCATATACTCGGCCTCGTAGGTCGACAGAGTTACAATGGGCTGTTTCTTTGATAGCCAAGTAAAAGTCGTTTTCCCGAGTAGGAATACATAACCCGAAGTACTTTTCCGGTCATCAACATCACCACACCAATCACTATCCGAGTAACCCACTAGTCGGTAGTTATCCGATTTTGAATAGAAAAGACCAAGTGATAGGGTTCCTCGAACATATCTCAGAATTCTCTTCAAGGCCTTCCAATGTGTGTAGCTTGGATTCTCCATGTATCTGCTTGTTATCCCAACACTCAACATTAGGTCGGGTCTCGTGCTTGTGAGGTACCTCAGACTTCCAATTAAGCTTCGATATCTCCCAGAATCAGCTCGTTCTCCTCCATCAAACTTTGAGAGTTTAGTGCCTGGTTCCATTGGAGTAGAAACCGGGTTGCAGTCCTCCATTTTAAACTTCTTTAAAATTTCAAGCGCGTACCTCTCTTGGGATATAAAAATCCCTTCCTCCGACTGCTTCACTTATAGGCCAAGAAAATATTTCATCAGGCCTAAGTTTGTCATCTCGAACTCTTTCTTCATTACCTCCTTGAACTCCTTAATCAGCTTCGCGTTGCTTCCGGTGAATATGAGGTCGTCGACATAGAGAGTGACTACCATCATATCCTTTTCTGATTTCTTTGTGTACAAGGCATGCTCGTATGGACATTGCTCGTACCCATTTTTCTTGAAATACCCGTCAATTCTCTCATTCCAGGCATGAGGAGCCTGCTTCAGCCCGTAGAGGGCTTTTCTCAATCTCAACACCTTCTTCTCATCCCCTCTCTTCATGTACCCGAGTGGTTGCTCGACATACACCTCCTCCTTCAGCACTCCATTTAGAAAGGCCGACTTCACATCCATCTGTAGAATCGGCCATTGGTTTTGAGCAGCTAATGAGATCAGAAGTCGGATTGACTCCATTCTCGTGATAGGAGCAAATACTTCATCATAGTCGATTCCTTCCTTTTGTCTATAGCCCTTCATCACAAGTCGAGCCTTATAACGCTCAACCTCTCCCTCAACATTCATCTTCTTTTTGTACACCCATTTTACTCCAATGGGTCGAGCTCCTTCAGGAAGGTCGGTCAGCTCCCAAGTTTTGTTGCGTTCAATCGCCCCAATCTCCTCATCCATGGCTGTTCTCCACTTCTCATCTTGGACAGCTTTCTCAAAACTCAAGTCTTCAGAGTCGGCTAGAAGACATACAACATGAACTTTATTTGTAGTGTCGTATATTTCCTGCAAACTTCTCATCCTGGGCTGTTGTGGCTCGGTTTCTTCATCTGAGGACTCGGTGGTTGTTGCTGTTGAAGGCACAACAATTTCCGAGCTAGTTTCTTCTTCGGCCGGGTTACTCCAGCACCATTGCTTTGTTTCCTCCACGTGAACATCTCGGCTCACCACCATTTTCTTGTTAACAGGATCAAACAATTTATATGCTTTAGATTTTTCATCATACCCGATAAATATATACTTCTTGCTCCGATCTTCTAATTTTGTCCTGTGCTGACTTGGTACTTGCCCATAGGCCACGGTACCGAACACCTTTAGATGAGAGACACTCGGCTTCATACCACTCCAGATCTCCTGAGGCGTCTTCTCGCCTAGCTTTGCATGTGGACATCTATTTTGCACATAGACTGCGCACTGCACCGCCTCTGCCCAAAACTTCTTCAGCATATTCTTCCCTTTCAACATAGATCGAACCATATCGAGAATGGTTCGATTCTTTCGTTCCGCTACACCGTTTTGCTGCGGAGAATATGGGGCAGTCAAGAAACGCTTGATCCCATGTTCCTCGCAGTATTTGTTGAACTCAACAGAAGTGAACTCGCCTCCTCTGTCAGATCGGACTGCTTTGATAACTTTGCTTGTTTCTTTCTCCACCATCACTTTGAATTTCTTGAAAGTTTCAAACACATCTGACTTCTCCTTTAGAAAATAAACCCACGTCTTCCTCGAGAAATCATCAATGAAAGAGACGAAGTATCTCTTACCACTGAATGATTCTGGAGTTATCGGCCCACACAAATCGGTATGGATCAGTCCGAGTTGCTCTTTTGCTCGGTACTCAGAACTCCTTGGGAAAGAAGTCCTCGCTTGCTTCCCGATCACACATTCTTCACAGAACCTTTTTTCGAATTCCATTTTAGGCAGTCCGAGCACCATCTCCTTTTTCACCAGCTCGGTCAACCCACCGAAGTGAAGATGACCGAGCCAAAAATGCCACTTCATGGCCTCATCCTCCATATCAAGTTGCATGCATTTATCTTGAACTATTTCCAGCTCAAGTTTGTACATGCGATTTTTCTTCATCTCTACCTGAGCAATGAGCCTCCCGAGTTTATCCTTCAGTTGTAGTTCTCGGTCCTTCATCAAAACCGAGTACCCCTTCTCCATTAACTGTCCCATGCTCAGTATGTTGCTTTTGAGATCAGGTACGTAGTATATATCTCTGATCTCTCTGATTCGCCCATTTCTCTCTTGATACCAGATCGTTCCTCGGCCTTTGACAGCTACTTTCGAAGCATCGCCGAAAGAAACGGATCCGGACTCCACCTTTGAAAGTATTTTGAATAAGCGCTCGTCACCACACATGTGGTTACTTGCGCCGGTGTCTAAGTACCAAATCGAGTTATTAGAACAACTCGGTTTGACCTCAGTTTCTGGAATGTTTGTCACCAGCAGCAATCCTTCATCTTCTTCCTCGGCAAGGAAGTTTGTTGGTTCCTCCTTTTTCTTCTCGGACCTACAATCTTTGGAAATATGACCCAGCTTTCCACAGTTGTAGCATTTTACCGAGTAACAATCCTTGGCAACATGCCCATACTTCCCACAGTTATAGCATTCAATATTGTTTGTGTTTGTCCGGCCACCCTGAGCCTGACCTCGGCCACGCCAGTTCCGTTGGCCGACTTGCTCATTTCCTCGTTCTCCTCTTTCTCTACCACCTTGGCCTCTGCCTCTTCCTTGGCCTCTGCCTCTTCCTCGGCCTCTGGTACTCTGAGCATAGAGCACCTTCTCCCCTTTTATTGTCGCCTTCGCCTGGAGAGCCTGTTCAAGGGATTCCCCCTTCTTGTTTTTCCTTCTCTGCTCATGCGGTTCCAGGGACCCAGCAAGCTCTTCAAGGGTGAGTGTTGATAGGTCCTTGGACTCCTCTATTGCGCACACGATATTCTCGAAATCATCCGTCAATGACCTCAAAATCTTTTCAACAACTCGGTTTGATGAAAGATTCTCACCATTCCGATTCAGCTTGTTCACCACGGTCTCCACCCGAGTAATGAACTCGGATACGCTTTCAGACTCTTTCATCCTCATGTTTTCCAGCTCGCCCCTAAGGGTTTGAAGTCGAACTTGCTTCACCCGTTCGTCTCCTTTGTTTGATTTTTCGAGTGTATCCCATGCTACTTTGGAAGATTTTGCGTTGGCTATCTTCTCAAAGTCGGATTCGTCGACGGGTCGGTATAGCAGATACAGAGCCGCCTTGTCTTTAGCTCGAACGACCTTCAACGCGCTCAGCTGGGCATTTGAATACCCATCTGTGTTCGTCGGTTCCTCATACCCAGTCTCGACCACATCCCAGTTATCTTGGGAGCCGAGAAGGGCCTTCATTTGTACCTTCCAGTTGTCATAGTTGGCGCCTTTCGTCAACTTGGGTAGCGGGATGCCATTGGTTAGACCTGCCATTTTTCTCAAGTGTTTACACTCAACTCACACACCTCACAAAACTCTCGGTCGCTTCTCTCTCTCTCTCGACCAGTGCACACTGCGGCGTTCTCTCTTGAGGCTGGTAGGTTCTCTCATGCTCACCTCACACACACAAGCTCTGATGCCAATTTGTTGGCAACAAGAAGGCAGAAAATAAAAGTTGGCAGCACTTTGTTCTCTTTTTAATCTCTCTTTGTTTCTTTTTGCTGCTTATTTTTCAAATGAGTTGTTACAAGTATTTATAGGCAAAATGTTTGCCTCTTCAAATCCCAAAAGTAAATCATGATGCCTATTAAATAGGTTTGCCGCCCATATTTCTTGGTTATTCCACTCATGCCTAAAACCATTAATACTATTCTAGGAATACCAAACAACAAAGATAAACTTCCTAATTTAAGTTTTACAACAGATCATGAAAAAATGGGGGGCTCTTCTCCCTCTCGCACTCTGCTGGACTTGTTTAGGAACACTCTTCAGCATTGTGGATTGAATAATTTGGGCTAGGTTGGTGATATATTTACGTGGTGTAATGGTGCGCAAGAGGAGTCTATGATCCAGGAACGATTAGACAGGATGGTTGCTACACATGAATGGTGTTTACAATATCCAGATTCTAAAGTGTACCATCTCCTCAATTTTAAATCTGATCACTCCTCATTCCTGTTGGATCTTTTTCCTAAAAAGCCAAGTAGAAGAAAGCTGGAACGAGTATTGAGGTTTGAAGAAGTGTGGACTCAAGAAGACACTCTACAGGAGAAAATTAGTCAGTCTTGGATCCCTCAATCAGGTAATATTGCCTCAACTATTCAAGGTTGCTTACAATCTCTAGATATATGGGGGGAGAAAATCTACGGTGATATTCCATTGAAGATTAAAAAATGCCAATCAAAGCTAATGAAGTTGAGGAAAGAAATGCATCTGCCAGAGACCTTAGCAAATATCAAAAAACTTGAAGAGGAGCTTGATCAACTTTTAATATCAGAGGAAATATTTTGGGGGCAACGTAACAGGGTTAACTGGCTCAGACATGGAGATAAAAATTCTAAATTCTTTCATAAGAAAGCCAGTCAAAGAAAAGATACTAACTGGATTTCCTCCATTTTGGATGATGATGGCCAAAAGCATGAAGAAGAAGAAGAAGAAGAAGAAGAAGAAGAAGAAGAAGAAGAGGAAATTGCTAAAATAATGTCTCAATACTTCATGAATCTGTTTACCTCCAGCAACCCATTGCGCATTAGTGAAGCTGTTCAAGTTATGAAGGACAGAGTTAAGCCAAATATGTTCAACATTCAGGCTGCACCTTTTACTAAATCAGAAGTGGAAGCTACCTTGCACCAGCTCAAGCCTTGGGCCCCACCTGGACCGGATGGTTTACCAGCTTATTTTTTCCAAAAATTTTGGCATATAGTGGGCCCACATTGTAGTGAAACCGTGTTGAACATTCTGAATAATAATGAGAGTCCTGGTCCTTTAAATTCAACCCACATTTGCATGATTCCAAAATTGAAAAAGCCCAGACACACGAAAGATTTTCGGCCCATTTCATTATGCAATGTCATCCTCAAGCTAATAACAAAAACCATTGCTAATCAAATCAAATTGGCCCTGCCAGATATTGTGAGTCTTCATCAGAGTGCATTTGTGCCGGGTAGACTAATTACTGATAATGCCCTTATTGTTTTTGATACATTTCATTATATGAGGAAAAAAAGAAGTGGTAGGAAGAGCTTTATAGGCCTCAAATTGGATATGGCAAAAGCTTATGACAGAATTGAATGGAGCTTCCTTGAAGAAACTTTACTCTCAATGGGTTTCCCGGTATGTATTGTTTCTCTAATATAAGATGTATTTCTTTGGTGTCTTTTGCGGTGCTTCTCAATGGATATCCTTGTGATTATTTTATACCTCACCGAGGACTGAGGCAAGGAGACCCCCTCTCCCCATACCTATTTATTCTATGTGCAGAGGTTTTTTCTGGGCTTATTCTTAAGGCTCAAGAGAATAACTCCCTTCATGGCATCCGTATTGCTAGGAGAGCCCCAGAGATCACTCACATTTTCTTTGCAGATGATAGCATTATTTTCTTCCGGAGCTTGGACCAGGAGGTTCACACAGTTCTTAATATCCTTGATCTTTATCAAACTGCATTAGGTCAGTTAATTAATCTGGATAAGTCTGAATTGTCATTTAGCCGAAATATGTCTTTAGAAAGACAAACCATGCTCCAAGGATGGATTCAGATTAAGGTAGTTGACAGTCATTTAAAGTATTTGGGTATTCCAACTTTTGTTGGTCGCTCAAAAACTCAGATTTTTAACTTTGTTCGTGATAGAGTTTGGAAAAAGCTTAAAGGATGGAAAGAAAGATTTTTATCCTCTGCAGGTCGTGAGGTTCTCATTAAATCAGTTGCCCAATCAATTCTTGGCTATATTATGGGATGTTTTCTATTACCCCCAAAATTTATGTGATTCGATTGAAAAAAATGATTAATAAATTTTGGTGGGGAAGTAAAGGTAATGAAAAGAAATTAAACTGGATGTCTTGGGAGATTGTATATTCCTAAATCACATGGAGGCATGGGTTTTAGAAGGTTTCATGCATTTAATCTCGCATTACTGGCAAAGCAAGGGTGGCGTCTAACCACCAACAAGGAGTCTTTAATGTCCCAATGCCTACAAGCTAAATACTTTCCCCGGTCAGATTTTATTCACTCCTCAGTGGGCCACAATCCCAGCTACATGTGGTGTAGTATTCATTCTGCGCAATGGGTACTAAATGATGGTGCATTTTGGAATGTTGGAAATGGAAGATCCATTAACATATGGACGGATGGTTGGCTTCCTCATCAGCCTAAACACCATATTTGGTCCCCTAAGCCTGTGCATGTTGAAAACAAATTTGTTGATTCTCTTATTGACCCGGTTTCAAACATTTGGAGAGAAGATTTGATTCGGAGTATTTTTCTACCCTTTGAAGCAGATCATATTATTTGAATCCCTCCTCCTCAGTTTAATAGAAAGGACAAATTCTGTTGGGAGGGGACAAAAAATGGGGTCTATTCTGTCCGTTTTGGGTACCACTTCATAGTTAACTCTCTTGAGGCTGATTCTCCCTCAGCCAGCCATGTGCCCATTGAAGTGCAGAATTTATGGAAGCGGCTATAGCAGTCTAAAACTATCCCTCGGCATAGGCACCTGCTCTGGCGAATAAAGAGAAACATTCTACCTGTTAGAGCTCTTCTCCTCAAGAGGGGAATGCAAATATTGCCTCTCTGCCCTCGATGTAATAGCTGTGAAGAAACTTTGAACCACGCTTTTATGGAGTGCAGGTGGTCACGGGAGTTGTGGTTAAAATCCCCTCTACAGAGCCGGATTAAAAGTGACGAAAATTCTTCAATTAGTTACTGGATTGATTGGATTTTGAGTCATAGTGAGGAGGATGAGGTTTGTTTATTTGCAGCCATCTTGTATGGGATTGGCATAGTAGAAACAAATTGATTTTTGATGAGCTAGATACACCTATAGATCGGGTAATTCAGGAGGCTAGCAAGTTGTTGTATCAATTCTCTCAAGCTTCCCAACAGAATACTTCCACGCCTCAAGCAGTGCAGCGAAACAGAATGATTAAGTGGTGCCCTCCTCCAGCTGGAATGTTCAAGTTGAACACAGATATTGCTAAGATTTCTGCATCTCGTTGGGGAGCTGCAGCAGTGGTTAGGGATCATGAAGGATTTGTGCTCGGTGCAGCAACTTGGATACTGATTGGTGTTTCTGATGCTTCGACAGCAGAGGCGTTGGGCTTGAAGAATGGGTTGCAGTTCAGTTTGGAAATGGGATTCAAAATGCTACTGGCTGAATCAGACTGTCTCCCTCTTATTACAGCAATCCAGAGACAAGTTTGTGGCTTTTCCCTATTCGAATTAATTGCTGAAGATTGTTCTCTATATTCCAATGAGTTTGAGTCTTTATCTTTCTCACATGTAATGAGAGCAGGGTAATGAAGTTGCTCACACATTAGTTAAGTTTGCTTGGTTAAACCCAAACATCACTTGGGTAAAGGAAACTCCTTCTTGTATTGAGTTGGTTACTGCTCAGGACATATTGCCGGAGTCTTCTCTTTAATAAATACCACTTCCATAAAAAAAAAAAATATTCGAAGAGTTGGTCCTACAAATTGTTTATATTTATCAAATTTCATCAAAATTTAAAAAAGTGCATAAAAATATAATATTTTTTATCCTCAATAAAATGAGGAAATTTAAGTGAATTTACACTAAACAAAATAAACAAAAAAATGAATAAAATGATAAAAATATCTTTTTAATTAATATTTGTACTTTCTTGTAACTAGAAGAGAAACATTTTTTATGTGAATCCCACAATAATAATTTTTTTTCTCTTCATAATCAAATTAAAATATTATATATTCCTTTCATTCTCTCTTTATAAGTCCACCAAATTTTCGTCTCCTAATATTTTTCACCCAATAAAAACAATCAATCGGTAAGTAGGAAATCAAACGTGCTATTATAGATCATTTTATTTGTGTTAATACATCAAATTTTCTACTAATTAAAAAAAACCCATATTTAAATTCACACTCTCTTTGACTTTACTTTTCTAATAAAAATATAAAAACATTATGAAAATGTTGTTGTACCAATAAAAAACCTATTCTTTTTCCTTGACTTTCTTTACTAGAAATTAGTAAAGCAAGGGCGTTACAATTTCAAAAATATAAACAGCTTTATATGTAAGGAAAGAGAAAAATCATAGTAAATCTTCCTCACGACTTTTGTTGCCGCAGTGGGTGTCTGATTGGTTTCATGACCTACCACAAGATAAACTCATAATCTTGATTAGTTTTTTTTTAAATATTTTTAAACTTGTATAATTATGTTTTAATTAACAAAGGAAATAAAAGCTGATATGTTATTAAGAGATAAAATGTATAATTTAAATATTATATAACTAAGTTATAAAATTTTTAAAATTAAGATCAAATGGCTTAGATTAGTTTTATCATTACCGTACTATGTTAAAATTATTAATTTAAGTCAGATTAATATTTTTCTTAGAAAAACTATAATGTTAAAAATATTATATGACTTCAGACTCAAAATATGAACCCAAAAAGTAGTTGAATTTTAATTTTCTGCTTCTAGAGCGTGAACTGGATCAGATTAGTTTTGAATCGAGCAACAAGATGTCATGAGCACCACTAATTTACCACATCAATTCATACGTTTGCCTATTAAAAAAATAATATTAAAATTATTTTATAATTACTATAAATAGGAGTTTCACAATGCAAATTTTTCGCCCAGATTCGATTCTCCATAAACAAATGTCCACTTCTCTGCATGTCTGTTTTTTATTATATTATGATGATGATTATAATACAAGCTTATACCTATTAATTTTTTAAGGAATGGTCTTTCTCTTCTAGAATTCAAGGTCACCCTTTCCTTACCGCCACCGAAATTGATAAGTATTCAATTTCAAGGTACCATATTTTTATAAGAGTTCCCAATTGACCAAGTTAAAACTGGTCAGGTACCTGATGAATACCGTTTACACATACACGTGTATATTAATATAAGCATACTATTCGTATCATACTCATCTAGAAGCAGCCATTTAAGTTTAGTTAATTAATTAATTAATCTGGCCGTCCAATTCCAATCAAGTGCCTCAAGTAAAATCGACACCTTGGTTGGTGAACTTAGCTACAGCCTAGAAATTAAACACTATTCACTACAACACCTATATATGTTTACCAAACAACCCGTTAAAAATATATCACACGTGGGGGCTACAACGCAATAGATAAATAGTCTCTATTATATGATTCAGAGTATATATTGATTTGACCTTTTGAGAAAATTTACATTTTATTTTTTTGCTAAAGCTATAATTTAAAACATTTTAAGTAAAAGAAAAATACATGTGAAGAATGAGAAATTTACATACGCAACTAAATGCTAAATTATTTGAATGTGAACAAAGCATTGTAGGTATAATCATATACTACTCCGGACTTGAATATAAGCAAGTATACTACTCCGGACTTGAATATAAGCAAAAATAACTAAATTCACACGTATTAAGAAAGTTGGTTTAACTCATTAAATTTTCTTGGTATCATGTAAAAAGTACTTGCATTGCCTAAATTACCCTACATTCAATTTTATTGAAAATTGTTTCAAGTGGACATACTCTCTTTATAGGCACATGATTCATTAAATAGAGTAGTTGGAAAGTAAAATCAAATGACATTTTGGGTTTATCTCATTAAATAGGGTAAAAATAATTAAAATTTACTTATATTCTAGTCCATCAAATATGAATTTTTTTTTTTTATATTCAAGTTTCGAGGGAGTATATGTTAATAAATCTTCTACTAATAAAGAAATTAATAAATACTACTATGAGATTTTTATTAAAAAACACGTTAATCATTACATTTGTAACAGGTAACACATTTCAATAAAAAAATTATTTTAATTTTTTAAATAAGTGTTTTTGTGGTGAATCTTTTTCTTTTCTGGTGAATTTTTAAATAGTGTTTAAGGACACTAACTAATATTTTATAATATAATATAATAATAATTAAGTATTTATTTGGTTTTTAATTGGTAATAATAATACTAATTAATTTTATTAAAATTATTTCTAAATTATTTTCATTTAATTCATTCGATAAATTGTACATAAGTAAGTGATTTTTCTTTTGTTTGTTTACTAGAATGGAAAATAGGGGATGAAAAACACAAATTTTAAAATATTTCTCTTATTAGTTTAAGTGAGAGAATGAAAAAAAATTTACTAAATTTAACGTAATTTTACTTCCTTCCTATTTTTTCTCTCTCACTAATTCTTTCACTTTCGCTCTTTCTAAATTAATAATCTAAAATTTTTATACTCTCATTTTGTCCCTTTTTTTTTCGACTTTGTTTTCAAAACCAAACATAAAATTTTTAATTCTATTAAAATCAATTCTCCTTGATTATATATCAATTGGGTTTATTAAAATTATTTAAATATTTTTTTAATTAATATATTTCTCAGAAAGGGGCTATAATAGCGGTATTAAAAGGCGGCTATATAACAATGACCCGGTGGGGCTATGGCTAGTGCCAAATGCCAATGGTCAACAAAACAATCTCCACCCCTTTTTCATCTGATTAGGTGATCCTTCTATCCACCTTCCCTACTCTTTCTCACATCTCTTTTTCTTATATATAGTCTCCCCAACTACCACATAAGGTTACCCTCTTGAGTCACAACCTCACCCTCTTGATTCAAAGGTTGGTAGCTAGAACAACATGGCAGTGGTGGTGCCTAGTCCCACTGGGAGTCCCACTTCCGATCACTTCGATTTCAACGGTGCTGCAAGGTTTTCCCCTTATCTAAGCGCTCCTTCTTCACCAAAGCGCTTTGGGGAATTTTACCTAAGCGCTCCCACCAGCCCATCAAGGTTTTACACCGAATTTGATTACTTTTCAGCCTCCCCTTCAAACCTCTATGATTGGGAACGCAAACCCGGTGACAAAAACGATAACGACGGTGGTGGTGATGATGGTTTCGCGTTTTTCATTAGTGGCGAATCAGAGACAACCGTCTCGTTCAGCTGAAGAGCTTTTCCATGGTGGTAAGATCAAGCCGTTGAAGGAAGAGGAATTGTTGGAATCTTCTAGAAGCCCACTTCTGTCTCCGAACCAACCCAGAATTAGATCTCCAATTAGGCAAGGG
Source organism: Sesbania bispinosa (assembly GCA_026901365.1). Lineage (NCBI taxonomy): Eukaryota > Viridiplantae > Streptophyta > Magnoliopsida > Fabales > Fabaceae > Sesbania > Sesbania bispinosa. Next base: position 224,647 of record QLOH01000537.1, read on the forward strand.
AAGAAAGCGATTCTCGAAGCTTTTTCACCCAGAAAGAAGAAAGAGTCTCAAGGTGCAGAAATGGAGAGAGAAGAGGGAGGGAAAGGACGGTTTCTTCATCGAATCGTAGAGTGTCGCGTTCACTCTCTCCTTACAGAGTATCCCATTACACATGGGAAGAAGAATCACAACAGAGCAACAAAGAGGACTCTGTTCCTGTTCCTGTTCCTACAGAACCTTCACTTTCCTCAACTTCTTCGAAGAGTTCCAGAAAATGGAGATTGAGGGATTTTTTGTTGTTCCGCAGTGCCTCTGAAGGGAGAGGTTCAAGCAAGGACCCATTCAGGAAATACTCTGTTTTGTACAAGAAACCTGAAGAAGTAAAAGGTTCCACCGTTAGATCTTCTGATAACACAAGATCGAGGAGAAAGGAACAAGTTTCTGCACATGAATTGCACTATGCAAGGAAAAAAGCGGAAACTGAAGATTTGAAGAAGAGAACTTTCTTACCATACAAACAGGGGATTTTGGGTAGATGGGCTGGTTTTGGATCTCTCACAAGATGAAGAAACAAGAAACAAAAAAAAATCTGAAAGAATTCTTTCTTTCTTTCTTTTTGTTTTTTTATTCGCATATAAAAAAGTGTATTCTTTTGTTGAAATTTTAATATACAGTTTTTAGTAGTATTATTTTGTTTAAAGTTGTAAACAGAATTATTTTTCCTTTGCTGATAATATAATATATGATTATTTAGCTGAAACAATGGGGCAGCACATTCAATTTTATTTAATATAGCAAATTCTCTTCACAATAAAATTTGTGTCTGTTCTACGCAAATATTCTTAATTTTACAGGTAAGTTAATCGAGCTGTATATTGCATACCGACATCTAATCTACTTGCACAGACAATAACATGTGCTAGCGATGAAAAATTAGTACGCATATGGCATATGGGCCTAATAGCATTGTCTGGTTTCAGAATAATATCTGTACCAAATAATGCTCCGATATTTAGAATTGCTTGTTAGTATTTAATTATGGACAACAAAATAATGAATTGATGATCAGCTTAGCTATAAAGGAAAGTCGAAAACTGTTGCCAGGCCAAATGACATCAAGATTAGTTAGAGAATGTGTGGTTTAGATCGATGGTAAATTCATATTTTTAACATTAAAAATAGTTGTATTAAGAAATTTAAATTTAATTTTATTTAATTTTAACGTTAAATCAAATCAAAAACACACTTACAAGTTCAATAGGTGTGAAGGTGTTCCTGATGTCTTTGCACAAATATAGATATAGTGTTATTTATAAAATATTAACATATGTTATGAGAATATTGATTATTTTTTGGTTTAAATATGTTTATGGTACCAACATTTTAGCGAGTTTTTTATTTTAGTTCCTATTCACTTTTATTAAGCTTTCAGTTCCTACTTTATTTGTTGTTTATGGAATAAGTCTCTGCCATTAACTTTTAACTTTGCTGATGTGGCAAACGGAGTGCCACATCAGTATGTCACATTTGTTATTTCTGCCCAACTTAGATTTGTTTTTAGTCTCTAAAAATATGGTTCTTTTGGCTTTAGTCCCTACAAGTTTTTTTTTTTGTTTTTTTACCTCAATTTCATCCTCATCCTACATCATAGTGTCATATTGCTTCCAGGGCCGGCCCACAGGTAAGGCTGCTCAAGCTCTTGTTTTAGGCCCACGGTTGTTTGTAACATCCTTTATTCAAAAAATTAAAAATATTATTATAATTAGGTCTAGTTCATTGGTTTAGAAATTGATTTTCCTTCTCAAGGGTTGATGGTTCAATCTTTGCTAAATGAATTTTAACTTTTAGGCCCATTTCTTTCACCTTATGTATTTAAAAAGGCCTCAAAATGAAGGTTTGCTTGAGGTCTCACTACATGTTAAGCCGGCCCTGATTGCTTCCATTATATTGTTTGAACATTCAATGCACTTGGATTCACTCTATAAATGGGGAAATCCTATAAGCTGTAACAACTTTTTTTCTCTTCTAATTTTTTTCTGTTTATTGACTAACAAAATTTTCATTTGATTTATGTCTATATTAATCTGTAACTTAATGAGATTTGTGCTCAATAACAAAAAACAGGTTTGTAATTGTAAATCAAATCAAAATTTTGTCAGTCAATAATAAAAAAAATTGCAGAGAAAAAAAGGTCGTTACAAGTTTTTACCCCTATATACAGTGAATCCAAGTGGTTCAAAATTTCAAATAATTGAATAAATAAAGAATTTATTTTTTTAAAACCCACGAAAAGTTCCAGAATTTCAAGTGTAACAATATAGTGAAAGCAAAAAGGATATATTGTGATGTTGGATGGGGATGAAATTGAGGTAAAAAAACAATTTCAAGGACTAAAACCAAAAGAACCATGTTTTTAATGACTAAAAACAAATCTAAGCTTGGTAGAAATAACACATGTGGCATGCTGATGTGCCACTATGTTTGCCACATTAGTAAAGTTAACAGCAAAGTTCATGACATAAACAACAAATAAAGTAGGAGCTAAAAGCTTAATAAAAAGTGGATAGAGACTAAAATAAAAAACTCGCTAAAATGGAGGGACCGGAAACATATTTAAGCATTATTTTTTAAAATATTAAATATATTTTATATTTTAAATGAATGAATATTTTTAAAACATTTTTAACTTTTGCTTTCTCAGGCAATATATTAAATAATTAATTAATATTTATTTTATTTAAAAATTTAAAATGATAAAATAAGTAATCCATGACATAATACTAAAATTTCTATGACTAGGTGATATGAAATTTTATGCTCTTCCTTTAACCAAAAAAAATTGAATATGCTATAAATATAATTTACAAACTATTCATACATAATTTTGTTATTCATGACGTGAATGACACAAACTCTTTCTTTCTATAATCACATGTAAATGTGTTTTTAATATGCAATAGTAATAATAAAATTTAATTTCAAGCAAATTACCTATATCTAATACTTTCATACTCATAATCATACATCGATATAAAAATTAAAAACAAATGAAGTATGCAAAATAATTCGGTATGATTTCCTTACCATGTGGAGTAAAAAAGTTGTTAGTGCATACTGCGCACGTGAAGTTGAAGGTTAGGTCGGTAACAAAACAATAATAAATACATGAACAGAACAAATAAAATTGGAAAATGGCGGACTGCAGCCAAGTGTAATGTAAAAAAATAAAAATAAAACTTTATCAGTTGTAAGCCACGCAATTTCCTGTATTTTTTTCAGTTGTTTTTCTTTTAAAATTTAAGTTGTTGTAAGCTTAACAAAACAGATGCACGTATCATTTTAATTACTCTTTATTAACGAATCGTTATATATGATCCTATATGATCCTTTCTCCACTACCAGGACGGATCAGAATTCATTAGAAAGGGATTGAGAAATTTTTTTAATAATAAATATTAAATATTGGTCAAATTCATCATATCTTTTAATTAAGTTATATATATGGTACATTCATGTTATAAAATTTATCAATAATAATATTTATATTAAATAAATTTTTTGATAAAAATCACTTAAAGGAGCTAATTTTCAATAAATAAATAAATAAAATTTAGATTATAAAAATTAAATGTATCACATTCATTTTATTTAACCTTTTTTATTTATTACATATATATTGATAATATTTTATTATTTTTATTTGTAATGTGTATTGTAATATAATGGGGAGGGGGCAAATCCCACGCTTGCCCCTTGGATCCGTCCCTGTCAACCACTGCACATTGTCTTTTTCTTACATATATGGAAATGGGGAATAAATAATTTTACATATCAACGTGTCTAAGAATATTTTTAAAATAATGAATTTTATTATTTGATTAATTATAGCTAGCTAAATTAATTTAAATAATTCTTTAAATATTTAAAGCTTAGTATGAGGTATTGGAAATATCCAGAATGCGAGAGAAATACATACACATATGTGTTGGTGTGTATGTCCTCTCTTTTACCAAACATTTATAATATAGAAGAGAATTTTTAGATAATGTAATATAAATTACATGTTTGAAACTTAATTCATTGATCTTTTCTTTTTTATTTTATTAGATTGATCTTTTCTCATATTTGGAAATAAATAAATTACATTTTTCCATTATAATGATTTTACCTTATACTATTCTTTATTTAAGATAAGCAAGATGATTAAACCAATGAAGATAAAATAATTAAATCAAATAAAATTTATCTAGCTAATTAGATTTAAATCCATCTCAGCTGTACACTCACATATCCACAATCAATCAACAAGATTTTAAAATTAATGTATTTTGAATTTTATAACTTTCATTTGTTACCTAAAATATTTTATTAGTAAACTAATATTTTTTAAAATATGTAATTATAGATATAGTCTACAAATGTTTTTAAGAAATTCTTTTAAAATAGGAGGTGCATTTCCAAACATTAAATAAATAATTTACAATTTTGATAATACTAACCCCGAGTGCAAGGATAAGAATATCTAAAATAGAAAGTTTTAATCAAAATGAAAAGTATTTATTGCACCTTTTATTTTTAATGTAATAAATACTTTAAAAAGTTGTTTTATTTTAAATGTTCTTATCCTATGTTATTAAGAATATGGATAACATTGACACTTAAAAATTAGGTAATACTCGTCCGATTCTCTTTATAAGGCACATTTAATCAAATTACACATGTCAATAAAAGTGGTTAAAGTTAATTAATTTTATTGAAGTTTTAAAAAATTGTTTAACTTTCTAATTTTACCCTTATTTAATACCACTAACTAACTCCAATACTATTTGATAGTTGAAATGAAATTAAAATTAATAAGGGTTGTGAATACACGATTTTATCCGGGTTGATATTTTAATTTCAATTTTTGTTTAATTTAAGTTATAAATAAATCTCAAAATAAAAAAAATGAATTGAAAATATATGATTTTAACATTCAAATTGGAAATCGAAAAAAATAAATTATATGCTGAAATTTTTAAAATTCAAAAAATAATAAGTAAATAAATTTGAAAAATAAGAAAATATATATACATAATCTGAAAAAAAAAAAAAGAGAGAAGAAGATAAACATCTTGACGACAAATTTTCACATAAGAAGATCATGGGTTTTAGTTGCTAAAAATTTGGGATAGTTATCAGATTCAGAGGATAATGGAGATAAAATAGGAATCAACTTTTCAGATTGGGTGATGGGGTAGTTATTTTAGAGCTTTATAAAAGGGAACCAGACTGTGTGAGTGGGGGACAGAGAGTTCATATACACGGTTACCTGGAGAAAAACAGAGTTATGAAACTCGAAAAAAAATAGAAGAACAGAAGAGAGGATACAGAGGAAGAAGAGAAAGGAAGCAACACATTGTATTCATAAACAGGGAAGGATAATCAACACGTGAATTCTAAGAAGATTCAGTTTGAGGTTCTTTTTTTTTTCAATTCGTTTCTTGGTTGTATCTTATGTATTCGTTCGCTTGCTTGATTCGTATGCATTGATAAATAATTGATTCTGCAGTCTAAACATAATCATTATCATTAACATAACTGAACTACACATTTGGGAGGATTAAAAGGATTTAGAGTCCAAGTTACAATCAGTCAGAAACAGAGTATAGGAAAAAGTAAAGAAAGAATTCAAGCCCATCCATAGTCGTCCATCTTCACGGAACAACCACCATGGCTGCAGCTTTACCTAGCCACAACCATTGTCCTTTTTCTGTAAGTTTCTATTATGATAGTCTCTTGGGATTCAATTTATGTAAACTACACATGACCTTGAATTTTGATGGTTCTCACATACCCATATAACAATGAGAATGGTAAAGACACTTACATGGATCCATAATTGCTCTTCTTTACTTGAATTCTCTGTGAAAATTGCAGACCAATTTTCTCTCCCCTTTTCCTTTGCTTTTCTGACTCCTTGATGGTTATGAGATTTTCTTTGACACAGTTAGTTTATTTTCTTTATGTAACTTCTCTTTTTATAGGGAAAGGGAGAGGGTTATATAACCCCTTTTGACTCTATTTTCCATACTGGGTCAACAACCATCACATTGAAGTCACTTTGATTAAAGCCAGACTATTAAGTTACATGGGCCACATTAATGAAATTAATTAAATAATTTAACAATCTCCTACTTAGCTCATGTGACGACTTGAAGATTCAATAATAAACTATAAGTGCACATTATTCAATGAACAATCAAATCACCCTTAAATGAATTGAAATGATCAAATCATGGCGGGCACAGGTCATCAACGACAAGATTCCATCCATGTATCACATATTCAAAACAACCTAACATAACTTTAATCAACTTTTAACTTTCATGTCTTTAAAAGGCATAACTTATCACCACACTCAATAATCCATGTATATAACATAATGTGGATAACAATGAAATAAACAAAAACACAACTTTAATTGAATTCACAAGTATCATAACAGTACAAGCAAAATAATTATACATATGCATACACATAGATAACACCATCATGTTAACAATGACTTATCCATAACGTCTATACTTTCAACATGGCCAATAAAAGTTTTGGGCGGTAGTCCCTTAGTTAACGGATCTGCTATCATCAAAGCAGTACCAATATGCTCAATTGACACTCTGTTTCTGCACTTCTTCTTTGACTGACAAGTGCTTCAAATCCATGTGTTTTGCACCCTTTGAGTACTTGTCATTCTTAGAGAAGAAGACAGTTGCGGAATTAGCACAGTAAATCCTCAGTGGCCTAGCTATATTGTCTACAATACCAAGCCCCGAGACAAAGTTCCGCAACAACAATGCATGAACAGTGGCCTCAAAGCATGCCACAAATTCAGCCTTCATGGTAGAAGTAGCAATGACAGATTGTTTTGCACTTTTCCATGAAATTGCTCCTCCAGCCAACAGATAAACATAACCAAATATGGATTTCCTTGAATCCACACATCCAGCATAGTCAGAATCTAAGTAACCAATCACTTCAAGATGATCTGACCTTCTGTAGGTGAGCATGTAGTCCTTGGTGCCTTGTAAGTACCTACGAACTTTCTTTCCAGCTTTCTAGTGGTCCATTCCGGGACTACTTTGATATCGGCCTAACATTCCAACAGCAAAACTGATATCCGGCCGAGTGCAAGTTTGAGCATACATCAAACTCCCAACCACCGATGCATAAGGAATAGACTCCATGGCCTTTCTTTCCAAATCATTCTTGGGACATTGCATTTGATTCAACTTACCCCCCTTCTGAATTGGAATTACTCCACAAGAGCATTTTTTCATTCTGAATCTCTAACACTTTATCAATATAGATTTTTGAGACAAACCTAACAGTCCTTGTGATCTATCACGAAATATTTCTATTCCTATCACATAGGATGCCTCACCCATATCTTTCATTTCAAAGTTGTTAGAGAGAAACTTCTTTACATCATGTAACAAACCAACATCATTAGCAGCAAGAAGAATATCGTCAACATATAGAACCAAAATAATGAACTTGCTCCCACTGATCTTCATGTAGATACACCGGTCAACAATGTTCTCCATAAAACCATATGAAGTTATGGTATCATTAAACTTTAGATACCATTGTCGGGAAACTTGTTTCAGTCAATATATTGACTTCTTTAATTTACACACCAAGCTTTCTTTTCCTATGGTTCAGAAACCTTTCGGTTGATCTATATAAACTTCCTCTTCTATGTCACCATTTAGAAAGGCAGTCTTTATGTCCATTTGGTGAAGCTCTAGATCATAATGAGCTACCAAATCCAAAACAATCCTTAAAGAGTCATTCTTTGAAACTGGTGAGAATGTCTCTTTATAGTCAATGTCATCCTTTTGAGTGTAACCTTTGGTGACAAGTCTAGCCTTATACCTTTCGATATTGTCTTTTGAGTCTCGCTTGGTCTTAAAGACCCATTTACAACTGACCCGTTTAGATTCTTTAGGCAACTCGACTAGATCCCAAACTTGGTTTTCATCCATTGATTTCAAATCTTCTTTCATATAGCATTGAACCACTTTTCAGAATTGTTACTTTCCATGGCTTGTCTGAACAAGACTGGATCCTCATCAATGCTTAAGTTACATTCATGTTCAATAGAGAAAACCACATAGTCATTCGAAATAACAGGTCTTTTCTGCCTTACAGACCTTCTTAATGCTACTTCTTGTGGTTCCTCTACCACTTGCTCATTTGTGACTTGCACATTCTCAGCTGGTTCATCATCAATATGTTTATTTTGTGGGGTTGGAACATTAACTTGTCTTCTTTGCATGTTGTGTGTTTGTGATACAACAAGAGGGATAACAACTTGAGAAGAAACACTGGTTGGAGAAACATTACTAGCAGTCTCTTGAATGTCCACTTTTCATGATTCCTCACTCCCACTGAACTGACCATTTTCAATGAACCGGGCATTACCAGACTCAACTATTCTCATACTATGGTTAGGGCAATAGAACTTGTATCCCTTTGACTTTTTAGGATAGTCGATGAAGTAACCACTAATGGTTCTTCCATCAAGCTTCTTTTCATGTGGATTGTATATCATTACTTCTGTCGGGAAACCCTAAACATAAAGATGTCTTAAACTAGGTTTCCTTCCAGTTCACAATTCATGAGGTGTCTTAGGAACTGCTTTACTAGGAACCCTGTTAAGTAGATATACAATAGTCTTTAATGAATGCATCCACAAAGATAAAAGAACATTGCTATGACTTAACATACTCCTAACCATGTCCATAAGAGTATGATTCCGCCTTTCTGCTACACCATTTTGTTGTGGTGTAGTGGGCATTGTATACTATGCACATATGCCCCGACTTTCGAGAAACTTTGCAAATGGACCTGCACATTGTCCACTCTCATCGGTTTTACCATAAAATTCACCACCTCTATCGGACCTCACCACTTTTACTTTTCTATCTAACTGCTTTTCCACCTCATTAATGAACACCTCAAGCATATCCACTGATTTAGATTTTTCATGCAGTAAATATATATAGCAATAACGTGAGAAGTCGTTGATAAAAGTGATAAAATACTTTTCACCACCCCAAGAAGAAATGTCAAAAGGACCACAGATATCGGTGTGTATTAATTCAAGAAGTTGACTGCTTCTTATGGTGGGATTCTTTTATATGTGTTCGGTTTGCTTACCCTTAATGCAATCCACACACACATCCCAGTCATCAAAATCCAATTGAGGTAAGATTTCATTTTTTCACTAACCTCAACATCCTTTCTTTGGATATGTGACCCAATTTTTGATGCCATAAGAAAGCAGAACATTCATTTTGTGCACTACGTTTACTACCAACAACATGCTCAACATTAAACAGGGATTCAGAAAAATTAACATTAAGATTGAAACGATATAAACCATCGAATAAGGTACCATAACCATAATAGTACCCAAATTTATACAAATGAAAAAACATCGTTTCCAATCCTAAAATTAAAACCTAAACAATCCAACTTTGCAACAGAAACTAAATTCCTAGCACAACCAGGAACATAAAGACACTTTTCAAGATCTAGACAACAACCAGTGTCTAGAATCAATCTATAAGTCCCAATTCCTTCTATTTGTGCCTTCATTCTGTTCCCCATGTACAAATATTTATCATATCCTTTTATGGGTTGGATTGAAAGGAATCCCTGCATAATATTAGAAACATGAGTGGTAGCACCATAATCCAACCACCTGGTATTACTAGGTACTTCAATAAGATTTGATTCCAAACTTACAGAAACATAAGATGTACCTTTCTTTTCGAACCAAGATTTCCTTTTCAGACAATCTTTCTTGAAGTGACCAACTTCTTGCAGAAGAAGCATTTATGGTCCTTTTGGATTTTGCCATCATTCACTTTCATTGGGGCTTTGTCCTTCTTGTTCTTCTTTCCTGGTTTGGTTTTGCTACTGCTAGCACCATCATGAGTCATAAGATGGATAGAATGATCCTTCACTTTCTTCAACCTCCCTTCCTCTTGAACCAACATGGCCTTGATTTCTTGAAAGTTCCATTTATCCTTAAGGGTGTTATAATTCACCTGGAACTGGCTAAATTCAAGAGGGAGAGAGTTCATGATAAACTGTACTAGAAAGGACTCGTTCACTTCCATTCCCATTGACTTCAATTTTGTTGCCAAATTAGCCATTCCGGTCATATGATCATGAATGGGCTATGACCAATCAAAATTTTTAGTCGTCAACTCACTTATAAGAGTTCCCACAATAAACTTGTCAGTTATGTTTGATTGTGAGTACTCCTTAATCTTTTTCATGAATTCCCTTGCATTTTCTGTTTTGGGCATAAATGGCTTAAAATTTTCAGCCATAGTCATGCACATCAAGTTCAGTGACAGCCTGATAGACCTTTGCCAAGCCTCATTAAGAAACTTGTCATCATCTGTACTAGTCTCAGTAATGGCTGGGGGAATTTCATCCATAACTATTGCTAGATCCAGGTCAAACACACCCAGTTGAAACTGAATCTGTTCAGACCAATCAACATAGTTTAGCCTGTTAAACTTGACCACACCATTGCCTAAACCAAATAAATTCATGGAAGCTGCAAACGATATACAAGCTCATGCATTAATGCTTTGAAAAAATTTAATGGATTCAAACAAAACAACTATAGTAGTCATGCATTTAATTTCGCCTTTGAGTGATACTTAAACTGACAATTTCAACTAAATCATGATGCTAAAATAAACATACTTTAATGGACAATTAATCATACTTAAGTCTACATGCATGTTATTTTTGGATATACAAACATATTTATTAAGTATGTCAAAGGTCTCCTTAATGTCATTAATTATAAGCAATGGTCCACCTTTAGGTGACACAAATATTCCTTATAAAATAATGAGCAACAATCATTTATAAACCAATAAATATTGTTTCCTTATTACAACATCAAAGTCATTGCATTGCAATAAAGTATAATTATCATAATTTGGAATTAAACAAATTAAAAGATTTGACCACTTTGGTGATTAACAAATCCACTCTACATTTAATTCCAAATTAAACATATATCATTTCATAACTTTTCTTTATTTATCATCACAATATAAACATTCACTAATTGCCAATCAAATAATAAAATAATATTGGCTTTTCCAATCAACTTTATTGCAATAAATTACTGTACAACCCAATGAAATAAAACAATTGTATTCCATCCATCCATTCATTCATTCATATATATATATATATATAACCCTATTACTCTGTACAGAATTATATATATAACCTCTCACAAAGTAACAACCAACACATAAAAGGTAAATAAATAAATAAAATTTATTCCTCTAATGTTGTTATAAAGAAAATTATTGCATAAATTAAAGCAATACATTTCACTGTGTAAATGCCAATCGCTTTTCAAATATGCATTCTCAAGTTGCATTGAAAACGTTAAAGTCTAATATAATACTAACCCTCTACAAGCAGCAATTTTCCTTACACAAGAACCAGAAAACAAGCATTTTATCGTAAAATGTATTCTTATTGCACGTGTGATGCTTGACAAAATTGCTTTTGATATTAGATTACGTTTTTCATTAGATATAAGACTACGCATAGCAATTCATAAATGAAAAAAATATAGCATTTAATCTTTCATGGAGAATTACAAAATTCACGACACAATACTTTGATACCACATGTAAATTTCTATTATGATAGTCTCTTGGGGTTCAATTTATGGAAACTACACAAGACCTTGAATTTTAATGGTTCTCACATACCCATACAACAATGAGAATGGTAAAGAGACTTACCTGGATCCATAATTGTTCTTCTTTACTTGAATTCTCTGTGAAAATTGCAGACCGATTTTCTCTCCCATTTTCCTTTGCTTTCCTGACTCCTTTATGGTTAGGAGGTTTCCTTTGACAGTTAGTTTATTTTCTTTATGTAACTTCTCTTTTTTATAAGGAAAGGGAGAGGGGTTATAACCCCTTCTGACTCTATTTTCCATACTGGGTCAACAACCATCACATTGGGCCCACTTTTATAAAAGTTAGATTATTAAATTACATGGGCCACATTAATTAAATTAATTAAATAATCTAACATTTTCCCCACATGAGTTCTGAAAATAAATAAGAGAATGGGATGAGAAATCTCAGAATTAGAAGAGTCTAAGGAACGAAAATGGGTGATTAAGGAAAAGTAAAACTAGAGAAAGAACGTGAACTCTACCTCTGTGTCGTTTCTGTCCAGCCGCTCTCAGCCACTGCCTCAGTAGTCGCACTGCAACCTTTCCTTCTTCCAACTGCCACCATTTCACCACCACGACGCCACTACATCTTAGCCGCGCACCGAGCCATCACCTTCGTCGCATGGTCGCGCTCTCCCCGCACCACCTCTGCTCCGGGCAGATCCGCCATCATGCGCAGCCTTCCTCTGCTCAGTCGTGTCACTTCCAGTCTCCATTGCGCGCAGTTTCATCACCGTCCAGCCACCACCACCGCATCTCCGCCATCCGCTGTACAACCATCGTCGTTCAGAACGCGCCAACAGCCATCGTCCTCGCCGCACGACCTTCCTCTGCCCCTCGCGAGCTCCGCCACCAGCAAGCTCGCGCCTCCGTCTCGCACTGCCTGATCTGTGTCCCTGCGGCCATGGTCGCACACCCTCTCTTCTTTCCCTCCTCTCTTTTTCCTTTTCTCTCTGGCCGCCTCTTCCCTTTTTTTCTTTCCCTTTCTCTCTCTCTTTGGTGTTGTTTGGGGTGGCTGCGAGTTTTCAGTTTTTGGTTTTAAAAAATATTCAATCAAGTTTTTATAACTAAAAACTAAAAACTAAAAACCATTTTTTGTGCTTTTCAAAATGGACATCTTTAAAACCACAAAAAATGGTTTTTAGTTTTCAATTTATAGTTGTAAAAGCTTGGGTGAAATCTTATAAAAATAAAAAACTTAAAACTCGCAACCACCCCAAGCGACCCCTAGGTTTTGGTTTCTAATTGCAAAATAAAAAAGGTTTGTTTTGGTTTCTAATTGCAAAATAAAAAAGGTTTGTGTGTCCAAAATGGGGGCGTGAAGAGTTTTACTCTGATACCCATTTTCGTTTTTTTTTTCTTTATTTTTCAATTTTTTTTTTCTTTTCTGTATTTCTTTAATTTAATTTGGTTTTTCAATTTTGGTCTATATGTGACTAATGCATTCTGATTGAGTGTTTGACCATTACTATAATTTTGTATATTTGTAAATATGTGTGGTATAATTTTTGTAGTATTTGAAAATTTGGGTCTTAACTGTTTCAATGTAATTTCTTTGTGTAAAGACATGTAATTTGCAACTTCATGTGTTTGTAAATATTTTTTTAATTCAAATCTCAACTCAATTTTTAATATTAAACTTACAATATTTTATTTTAATTTTATGCAACGAACATATGGGTTAATTGAACGGTGGATATTGGCTTTAACTTTATTTGGATAGTAAAAGTTTATTGAGCAAACCAAATGTTTGACTTGAATCCCGTGCAAAATAGGTTATAGTAAAATATTCCTTTCAAAATTAAAAAATTCTTTTCAAAATTATAAAAAATAAAAATAGTTAAAAATAAATTTCCGCAATGACCAATATATTAATTGAGCAGTGGATGCTGACTTTAATATTATTAGGATTGTAAGGGTTTATTGAGCACATCATGTGTTGATTTGAACCCCGTGCAAACAAAAATCTTTTCAAAATTTTTTTTCTTTTCAAAATATAAAAAAGCCAAAAATATTTCTCAATATTCTTTTCCAAATCCTAAATCAATATTTCCAAAAATGTCATCAAATCGAAATCAATCACCAACAATCTTTCAGAACTACGTGGCTTTGATTTCCCTATTGCAACTGGAGATATATAGGAGCGGGAATCAGCCCCGTTAAGCCCAATAAATATTTTTCTAAATTTTCCCGTAATCTAAAAAATAAAAATGTAAATAAAAACAAAAAGATTTGTTTAATGGGTAAAATAAATATTTTTAAAAAGTTAATAAAGTTGCACAATTAATTAGAGGTAACTGTCTTAGGATGGATGTCGTAGGGTGCTAATACCTTCCCTACACGTAATCGACTCCCGAATCCAAATCTGGTTTCAAAGACTATTTCTTTTTAAAAGGGTTTTTCCAATATTTTCCCTAAAAAATAAATATTGGTGGCGACTCCATTGAAATGATTTTTCAATACTTCTCGTTTCGCCGTCCCATTGTGACCCCGATTTCGACAAGGGTAAATAATGAAAATGGTAATAAATGGTGACTTGAAATTGTGCAATGTCTCATAAAAAGGACCCAAAAAGTTGTCAGAAGTGTCTTATTAAAAATATCGAATGGAGTAGCATTCAAAATAAAAAATATTTAAAATGAATGTATTTATTACATTAAAAACATTACATAGCAATAATTTTTTTATTTTTAATATAAATTTTTCATTTATTATGTTTTTATCGTAAGGCTTTAAGATTGAAGTCATCATATTTATTACATATACTTTAATACGATCATAGTCGTTAATTTCTCAATTGATAATTATAACTCAATACTTTATTATTTAAAGTACGGGACAATTTTAAAGAAGCTGAGTTCTATTTTAAACATAATAAAAAAATTTAAAACAATAGGGTAAATTATACTCCCCTCTACCAACGGGGCTGGTTCAAGTGATACATACTTGATTCCCCTTAAGCAAGGTTTCGGGTTCGAGTCTTGTGGATGGAAAAAATCCCTGCGGGGAGAGCTAGCCCCACCATGATGTGGATGTTCTCGGCTCGAACAGGATTGCCTCCCGTGGAGGATACATGTGGTTAAACAAAAAAAAATACTCCCCTCTTCTAATAGAAGTATAAATTATATCATATCCCCCTCTTATTTTAAATATCTACATTGCTCAAATGGAAAAAAAATCCCCGCTGGGAAAGCTAGCCCCACCATGATGTGGATGTTCCAGGTTTGGACATATTGCCTCCCGTGGAGGATACCTGTGGTTAAAGCAAAAAATATCTACATTGCTCCCTAAGAGATGATTATGTATTACAACTTAGCCCATTAAGAGTGTGTTTGGTAAAACTAGCTGAAAAAGGTAGCTGAAAGCTGAAAAAACTCGCTGAAAGCTGAAAAGTTATTGAATGTGTTTGGTAAAACTAACTGAAAATGGTAAAATGGCATTTAAGGACAACATTAATTATTAAATAATGATAAGTGGGGGTGGTTGAGGGCTAAACTTGTAATTAATTTTCAGCTAGCAGCTGAAAAATTGGAGCTTTTTTAAAAAAGTTACCCCAAGTAGCTTTTTAAGAAAAGCTTGTAGTTACAAAAAAAAGCTACATTCCCAAACATTGTTGAAATTGTTTCAACTACTATTTTCAACTTTTAGCTAGCTGAAATGGCAAGCAAACACACTCTAAGTCTAATGTAAATGAACTTTTATGGACATTTTTTTTTCTTGATTTATGATTTTCAATATCATTAGTATGTAATTATGAACCTCTATTGTCAACTATAAAACATTAAAAGGTAAACTTAAAAATTTTGGTAAATTTTAAATTTGATATAATTGGAATTTGATTCTTTTTTCATCTTATGAAGTCCTAAAATAAACAATAAAATATTTAAAATTAATTATTAATGGCATGAAAAGTTGTGGAAAAAAGAAAAATCTCATTAAGAGACTCATTTGTAGTTATTCACCATCACTAAAGTTTATTTACATTAAAATGGACTAAAAAGTAATACATATTGATCTCACAAAGGAAGTAAGAGTAATTTATAAAAAAAATACTACTAAAACGACTAGCACACTTTTTATTATTAGATAAAATTTATATGAATTTTACTTTTTATTTGATGAAATTCACTTCTTATTTGATGAGATTCATATAAAGTTCCCTAAAAAAAGTATATATGTGAAAAAGAACCTGTTAAAAAGTATATAATTAGGGCCTATTTCTTTATAATTTCTAAAAATAAAATTTTGAAAAACTTGTTTAACCGAAAATTTAAAAAAGTGACAGTTTTTTAATTTTTAAAAATTAAAATTCTGAAATTATTTTAAAAAAATTATTTTAGTTTTACTGTTTTTATGTTCAAAATGTTTTAAATAAATCATTTTACTTATAAAAAATAATTTTTAAAAATTAAAAAACAAAACTTAATCAAATATACTCTTGATGTTTTATACGTAGAAAATGGATTTCTTGTGTGGATCTTTCTTTCTTTCTTTTTTTTTGGTTGAATGATCTTTCTTTTGTTTTTTGTCATTCTTCTTTGTCCACGATCACGATGGTTGCCTTCACGGGCTGGGATTTTTATTTTGGACTTTAAAAACTCAGGTAGGCTAACTTAAATCGTCATTTGGATCACTGAAGGCCCATATCAATGAGCCTGACAACAATTGGGTGCGTTTGTTTTAGGTTGAGATAGAATTGATTTTTTTACCAAAATAAAAAGATAGAATTGATTTTAAGATTTTTTGTTTTGGTCAAGAGTATTGTTTTAGATGAGCATTGCTATTTGGATAAAAAGTTTTAAATATTTTTTTGGTAAAAAAAAAAGTTTTAAATATTCAAAATTCAAATTGTCAAAGCCTTTTTTTTTGGGTTAAAAATTGCCGAAGCCTAAGGCCAACTTCTGTTTCAGCCTTTTAGGAGTATCCAAACAGGCTGACGTTTGTGACTGAAGTTTGAAAAATTCAAACTATAAATTATTAAAAAAATATCTACACATTTTTTATATATTTTAAAAAATACAACTCTTACATTTATAGTATTTCATAAAAGTTATTTTATCTTTTGTTTTGTATGGATTATTTTAATTTTTTTAATTTCAGAAATAAATAATTAGTATGCTTATTAATTAGTTTTTTAATTATTTAAATTTATAGTAAAAATATTTTTAGTTATTTTTAAAAAATAAATTAAGGTGAATATTTTCATAACCTTTTAAAGTGTAAAAAACAAGACTTATTTAGAGTGTGTTTGGTAAAACTAGCTTAAAAGCTCGCTGAAAGTTTAAAACTAACTGAAAGCTGAAAAACTATTGAATGTGTTTGATAAAACTAGTTGAAAATGGTAAAATGACATTTAAGGACAACATTAATTATTAAATAATGATAAGTGGAGGTCGTTGAGGGCTAAACTTGTAATTAATTTTCAGCTAGTAGCTGAAAATTGGAGTTTTTTAAAAAAGCTATCCCAAGTAGTAGCTTTTTAAGAAAAGCTTGTAGTTATCCAAAAAAGCTAGGGGTGTTCGCGGTTCGGTTTGGATCGATTTTGAGGCAAAAATAATCCGATCCGATCATTGCGGTTTTATCATTTCATCATCCAATCAGTTTTGATATTTTTTCAAATTCGATCCAATTTAATTTGGATTGGATTGGATTGGTTTTCGGTTTTTTAAAGCGACAATAAATATTTGATAAAATTGATAAAATAATGAAGTAATAGTAAACATTTTCTCATTGAAACTTATATTTATTAAAATTAATATAAAAATATATAAAAAAAATGATATGATACATAAAAATTAATTTAAAACTAGTTTTATATTCATATATTTATAGAAATATTAACATGATATTAGATAATAAATCATAAATAATATATTAATATAAGTATTTTTATAAATATATACGTATACAAATATTAATATATGATTATTTATAAGC
Organism: Sesbania bispinosa; assembly: GCA_026901365.1. Taxonomy (NCBI): domain Eukaryota; kingdom Viridiplantae; phylum Streptophyta; class Magnoliopsida; order Fabales; family Fabaceae; genus Sesbania; species Sesbania bispinosa. The sequence continues at coordinate 242,348 of QLOH01000537.1, forward strand.
AATAATATATCTATATATAAGTTCGGTTTGGATTGGATTGAATCGGTTTTCAATATAGGATCCGAAAACCAATCCAATCTAATAAAAAAAATTTGGTTTTTGCGGTTTGTGATTTTTTGGATTTCGGTTTGATTCGGTTTTCGGTTTTCGGTTCGGTTTTTGCGATTTGTATTGGATTGGATTGGAATTGAACACCCCTAAAAAAAGTTACCTTACCAAACACTGCTGAAATGATTTCAGCTACTATTTTTAACTTTCAGTTAGCTGAAATAGCAAGCCAAACACACTCTTAAAATGTAATAATTAAATTATTTGATTTTAATTTATATCTTTAAAATGAAATAATTTTAATTATTTGATTTTTTCGTGGAACAAGTTTTTAAGCTTGAGTAAGAACTTGGCGCTCCAACAAGATATTCCTTCGAGACAGGAAGGAAGTTGTGATTCTACTTATGGCTTTCATGTCCTTATTAATGGATGAGGTTTCTACTTGCTAGAGCTTCATGGCTTCACTTTAAGATCATTAATTAGGTTTTGACATTGCTGTCTTAGATTTTCAAAACTAGATACTACCCCAAAACAAATCAAACTAACTAGTTGTTTTATGGTTACCTATATCCAATCAAATAGGTCCATTGCATAGATGTGCATGTTTGATCTTTGCTTAAGTGTGCGTTTTTTAGTTTAGAGGGAGGGAAAGAAAGAGTTAGAGACAATTTATAAATAATAATTAGTAATTAATATTATTATTAATGTTTGTCAAGTTAATTACATTATCATTAACATTATGCAAATATATAGGGTCCGTTTGGTGCACAAGATAAGAGACAGGATATGATAACTTTATCCTATCGTATCACTTATCAAGTGTTTTGTGCACCAATATGATATGATAACTTTATCTTATCCTATCACTTATCATGTGTTTGTTGCACCAATATGATATGATAACTGTATCATGTTGCTTATCTTATCCTTTCCTTCTAGTGTAATTCTTATCCTGAGGAGGGAGCTGGGTTAGGGAGTGATAGGATAAGATAAGATAAGATAAAAAAAAAATTCTCATTTATCCTTTCTTTCTCTCTCCTCTCTCCCTCTCTTTCTCTCTCTCTCCTCCTCTCTCCTTCTCTCCCTTCTCATCTCTCCCCCTCTTTCTCTTTCCTCTCTCCCCCTCTTTCTCTCTTCTCCCTCTCTCTCCTATCTCTTTCCTCTTTCTTCCCTCTCTCTCTCCTCTCTCCCCCTCTTTCTCTCTCCTATCCCTTCCCTCTCCCTCCTCTCTCTCCCCCTCTTTCTCTCTCCTCCTCCCTCTCTCTCCTAGCTCTCCCCCCTCTCCTCCTCTCTCTCTTGCTCTCCTCCCTCCCTCTTTTTCCTCTTTCTCTCCTCCCTCCTTCTCTTTCCTCTCTCTCTCCTCCCTCTCTCTCTCCTCCTCTCTCTCTATAATAACGATTTTTGTGGTAATTTGATATTAATTTTAATATTTTAAATACTTTTATTTTTGTAAATAAATTTAAATATTTTTAATAAAAAATAAATTTTTATTTATGTGTGCTTGCTGAAAAGCAAAAAAATCATTTAAATTTATAATGAGGGTAATTTTGTCATTTAATATTCTTTATATCCTATCCTACCATAATCTGTCCATCTCAAACGTAGGATAGGATAAAATATCATATGTTGTCTTTTTAAATCCTGATGTACATCAAACATATGATAAGATAAAAGTTTATCCTGCTCTTATCCTATCATGTCACTATCCAACTCTCTTATCCTATCCTATCATATGCACCAAACGGGCCCATAAGGTAAAATATATTATACTCTCTTAAAACTGAAGAGCCCATCAGAAAGGAAGGGTGGATCTGCTCATCCTAATTTACAAGGTATGACTCATTTTAACCATATGATCTCTGTTGCAATTTAATTGATGCTGGTTTTGTTGGTGCCCCTTTTACTTGGAAGAGGGGAAATCTTTTGGAAAGATTGGATAAAGGTCTTATTAATATGGATTGGAGAATCAGGTATCCTAATGCTTCTCTTGTTCATTTACCTTTTCATAAATCTGACCATTGTCCTTTATTGATGAAATTTGATATGGTTGGGATGAAAAACCAACACAGAAGGCCTTTTAGGTTTGTGGCTGCTTGGCTTATGCATCCTAATTTCAATGAATTTGTCTCTCATAACTGGCAATCTAATAGAAGATGGAGCTCTATAATTGATAATTTCAAGAAGGAATTAACAGTTTGAAATAAGGAGATTTTTGGCCATATAGGTAACAGGAAAAGAATTCTGCTTAGAAGATTAGAAGGTATTGATAGAAAGCTTATGTAGTTTAGCGATCCTAGTCTTGAAAATCTTCATAAGAAATTATGGCAAGAATATGAGGAAGTTTCTTTCTAGGAGGAATTGTTATGGTTCCAAAAGTCTAGGTGTAAGTGGATTTTATATGGTGATAAAAATACAAAATATTTTCATGGCATTACAATAGCCAAAAGGAAAAGAATTAAAATTGAATGCCTTGAAGCTGAGAATGGTGACTTGATCACTGATCCTAGAACTTTAGAGGAGATGATTACTGCTTACTACTCTAAATTATTTCTTGATGAAGATGCTTATACCCCTTTCTGCTTGGCTAATTGTTTTCCTGATCTCCTCCCGGATCATGTTGCTACTCTTAATCAATCTATCTCTGTTGAGGATGTGAGAAAGGCTTTATTCTCTATGGGAGGATTAAAAGCTCCTGGGTTGGATGGTATTCATGCACTTTTTACCAAACACATTGGGAGACTGTTGGAAATGATTTGAGTGCTCTTATTCAACAGATTTTCTTAAATCCTTCTTGTGTGGCTGAAATTAATGATACATTAATAACCCTGATTCCTAAAGTGGACAGTGCTATGAAACTGTCTCAATATAGACCCATAAGCCTTTGTAATGTATCTTACAAGATTGTAACTAAGATTATCTCCCAAAAACTTAGGAATATGATGAATCATTTGTAGAAACACACGGAAACACTAGAATGGGGCTTGAATAGTGTTTCTTAAATAACTTATGAAAGCTTTTCACAAACAGTTTTTATAATTAAATTTCAGACAGGTTAAAGGGGCTGTCTGAAGTTTCTTAAGACAAGTTCTGAAAATATGTTTTTAAAACGTTTCTTGCTTTTATAAATTATCAGAACAGTTTTTTCAACACCCTTTGATTAGAATAAACGAATTGACAAGAGATAAGGGTAAGAAAACTTAGCCACATAATTTATCCTGGTTCACTCACTACCACTGTGAGTTACGTCCAGTCCCAATGCCAACGAGCACTTGGATTTTCTCTTAATCTCAACCAGATTACAAGTATTCTTTTACAGTCAAGCCTCTTCAGGCTCTACAACCAAGTATTCTTTTTCAGTCAAGCCTCTCCAGGCTCTACAACCAAGTATTCTTTACAGTCAAGCCTTTCCAGGCTCAAAAACAGTTTTATAGAGAAAAGATTGTTTAAGCTCTAAAACTAAACCAGTTTGAAGCTTAAACTGTTACAATGTACAAATAACTGAGGTATACTCAGAATATATGAAATGATATACAAAGAATTTTTATCAGAGTATGTTTTACAAAGTAAAACTAGTAGCGTTTTGTTTCTCTTGAAATGTAATCTCTTGTTCTTGTGAATGATCTTCAGATGAAGGGTATTTATACCCAGTCTTCAATCCGTTGAAAAAATAACCGTTTAGAGATAACATTTAATGCTATTTAATCCGTTGTGAGACATGCTCCTGAGCATTCCGTGCGTTCTGAAACTTTTCTGACAACGTCCAAGGTTGCTGCTGACAAAAGCTGCCACAGCAGTTGCTGCAAAAACAGCGCTGCAGAGATTTCCCAAATGGTGTATGAAATTCAAACAACCTCGGAAAGGTCTCTGTGTCTTTGCCAAAATAAGCCTTGAAAAGTTGCGTGTAGCAGAGAGAGCTTTGACTCTTCAGAACTTCAGACAAGTCTTCTCACACTTCAGTAAGATGTGCCACGTCATAAAATACGACTTCAGACGGCTTCAACACTTCAGACGGGTTGAACCTTCAGATGGCTTCATCACTTCAGACAGGTTGAACCTTCAGACAGTCTTTATTAAGATTAAAGTGGCTTTCTGAAATCATAGATAAAACATTAAAAACATATGTATCCATGATAATTCTTTTAACCAAATTTGTTAAACATTAAAACTTAGGGATTGAGCTGTCTTAAATCATCATAATCTTCCTTATGATATTTTGAGACTCAACATTTTCCCCCTTTTTAATGATGACAAATTTGCTTAAAATAAATAAATCTGAAAGGAGTTTTAAATTATCATAAGTGTAATATAAGTATAACTCCCCCTCAGATAAATACTTCTCAGGTCTAACAGTTTCTGATATTTCTCAAATACTCCCCCTGAGACCTGTAACCACTTCAGATTCAGATTTGTTAGATTTTAATACTCCCCCTTTTGTCATCAATCAAAAGGGAACTTTAGAGCAATAATCACAAATCAAGATCAAGAATAACAATCAGATCAAACAATATAATCAAAGCAATCAGAGCTTATAAAAACACATGATACCAACAACTGATTGTATTAAAGCAATGTTCAGACAAACGAAAAAATATAGAATCTGAAAATTAACACAAAACTGAAATAACATCAGACTGGCTACACATCATAGACTATCCATTATTCTTCTTCAGCAAGGCTGCTATCAGTAAAGCAGAAATCTCTTCTTTAGCCTTGTCAATCTGAGAGATAACAGTAGCCTTCAGTTCTTCTTGCCCAGTTCTGATCTGCAACTGTTCTTGGAGAATCTGATCCTGTTTAGCAACCAGATCAACATTCTTCTTCTCTAACCTCTTGACTTGCAGTTTCAATCTTCTGTTCTCTTCTTCAGGGTCCTTCTCAACCTCATATAGCACAATCTTGATGCTCTCATGATAGAATCTGAAAACCCTGAACCCTTGTGGCAGATGATAGTCTTCAGGATGGCTGACAGCAAAGTAGAACTTAGGAATTGGAATCATGACAGGCTAATCCTCTGTGAAAGAAGCCATAGGGAATCTGCCTCTGACATACTGATAATCTACAAGAATAGAGGCACCAGGATATGTCATGGAGTCTTCATCTTGTCCTGAAGTACCAAAGAAGATCCAATACCTTCTCTGATATTCCAGTAGGATGACCACATCCAATCCCTGAAAGAATGATCTAAGCCTCCACCTTGTTTCTTGATCATTGCAGGGAACTTCTTATTCCAGGCAGCTTTAGACAAGAACTCATACATCTGCAGATAATTAGGATAAGTTTTGAGCTCCTTAAACTTGTCTTCAGGGCCTTCCTCTAGGGGATACCTGGGAATGATTCTATCAGGTTGCACTAAGATCTATGTGGTTGGCCTGATGGAAATTGTCCTTGGGAGCCTGTACCCTCTCATGCCTACCAGCTTCAGATAGTCCCTTTCAAACAGCTCAGCCTCTGTTGATAGTTGCCTAGCAAAGCTCCAATCCTCATTGGACAGCTTCAAAGAGTCAGCAGAAAAGGGTTAAGAGGAGCCCACTTATGAGCAGGGCCTTTACCCTTTCTGATCTTCTCCAGCTGACCATAATATGCCTCATCTGAACTTCCTTAGTACTTTGCTCTTACTTCAGCTGTAGTCTGCTTGATAAGACCTTGATGCAGAGAGATAGGGGGCTCATCTCTGAAGTACTGAAGCTCTTCAAATAGATTAGGGAATTTGGGAACCCTGAGCCTTTCAATAAACAGGCCTTCATACCTGATGTGTGGAACTTCAAAGGCTAACTCAAAATGCCTATCAGTAAGGGGCCATGCATAGGGGTCAAAAGTAGGATCTGTGAAGAAATCCCTACTTTTTAGGACCTAGCCTCAGCTGCTCAGGCAGCATACCTCCCTTCCAGACTTGTGAATGGCCTTCTTCATGTTGATCTTCTAAGAAATCTTCAGACTGTGTAGCTTCTGAAGATGATAGGGATGATGATGGTGATGATGGTGGTGATGGTGCAGATTCTTCTTCTTGAATCTCTGAATCCTTCTTCTCAGGTTCAGTTACCACCTTCTCTTCTTCCTTCTTCTCCTATTTCTTCTCAGGTGAGGATGGTGGAGATGGGTGTAACATTGTCAAACCTCACCTTGAGCCTTTTTACAGGAGGCTTCACAACCTCAGATTCCTTTTCTTTGACAGCTTCCTTTTCTTTTTCTTCTCTTCTCCTCTTGAAAAAGAGGTTTGCTTTAAACGAAATTTTGGTACTTACCAGCTTCATCCATTTCCTCAAGCTGGCTGGCAGTGCTCATTGTCACTCTGACAGGTGGTGCAGGGGCTGTCTGAAACAGCTTTGTCCTTGCACTCTTCCTTTGCTGAGCACTTGATCTTTTCCTTTTCTTAGTTGCTTGGGCTATAGTAGCTAGCCTATCATCTTCAGCAATAGCAAGCTGAGAGGCCACAACTATAGCATAGTCAGATTTTTCTTGTTCTGCCTTCTTCTCCAACTCTTCTTGTTCTAATGCAGTAGCAAGAGCTGCTACCCTGAATCAGTTCAGGATCTAATGGACATGCAGCTAAGGGATCTGCTGGTACTGCCTCAGAGTCAGTAATTTCAACCATCTCTTGAGCCTTTCCTTCTGGTTCAGAAGTAGGCTTAGGAGACAAAGGCTTAACAGCTTCAGATGTCTGACCCACAATTTCAAAACGACTTTGTCAGAGCTTTCTGAACAGGTTCAGATCCCTGAGTCTGTAAAGCTTCCAGAGAAACTTTTGCTAAGCTCCTCACAGGGAGTTTCTTTCTCTTCTTCTGCTGGGGGGAAGGCCTTGGAAGGCTTGAACTCCTTCTTCCTTATATCTCTCCCTGAAGCTTCATCCTCAACGACTTCTAAGGTTGTTCTCCTCCTTGCAGCTTTCTCAGACAGAATGCCTCTCCTTCAGAGAGGGAGATGGAGGCCTTGGAGTCAACTTTATCTGCATGCTCTTCAGGTTGTTCTCTCCCAAAGAAAACTGGGCCTTTGTGATCAAACAGCCTCTCTATGGGAACCTTGAAGTGCAGAAGGAATCCTTGTGATGAGAGTGTTGTGGGAAGACTGGATGCAGAATCTCTGATCTTCTTTTTTGCATGTGAAACAGAAGGATGCTGGGAAGATTCATCTTCTTCTTCTTGATCAGGTTTATCAGACAGAACCTCTCCAGTTCTGAAACATGATCCCTACACTTCCACTCTTAGGGATGATGGTGTTCCCCAAGATAGCATGAAGAACCCTGACTTTCTCCAGCATGTATTTTGCATTCATGCTCTCTGGTTTCTTCTGTTCCATACAGTATCTTGGTGAACTCCTTGTGCCCACCTTTCTTCACCTCCCAGCCGGAGTGAAGGTAACACCTTCAGCTTTCACACCCAGAATGGTGGAAAGAATCCCTTCATCAACGAACACAGGGATACCAAGCATAGTAGACTTGATGCTGGTATATACTCCCTTAGAGTTGGGAATACCTCTAGCATAAGTCCAGAACTCCACCATACTTTGTTCATAGCCATGCATTGTTTGATGTTCTCAAAGAATGGAGTCCACCCTGCTCCATTAAACTCACCAACCAAGTTCATACCAAGGTCTTGAAGCTCCTCTAGGTTAACACCCTTGGTTCTGACCACATTTCTTGCAGAAGATGCCTTAGGTGCCATTGTTGTTGCAGAGAAAAAGCTTCGAGAGAGAGAGAAAACTTTCTTGACTGTTGAAGAGAGAGAGATAGTGTGAGAGTTGTAAAAACTTCCTCGACACACTTACTGCTGTATTTATAGACCCACGATGCAATGATGTCCTGTACCGGCTGCGCAAACTTCGGGTAACGTGCGGAGTGGAAGAGACAAAACTTTAAAATAATGGAAATCAACCGTCTCAGATAGCCACGTTAGCAATTACTTCAGACATATGAGAATTTAGACACCCACACAAAGTTCAGACAAGCTATAAGTTCAGACACACTTAATATATCAGACAACAACATTTTTCAGACAATCATTTAGAAAATGGATGTATGTTCAAATTATTGCGTATGAACTTAAATCTATCTTCAGCTAGGGGTTTTGTGAATATGTCAGCCCATTGATGCTCTGTTTCAATGAACTGAATATCAAAAACACCTTTCTGAACATAGTCTCTAATGAAATGATGCTTGATTTTTATATGCTTTGCCCTAGAATGTTGGATGGGGTTCTTGGACAGATTAATAGCACTTGTATTATCACAAAGAACAAGTATAGCAGAGATAGGAATGTTAAAATCCTCAAGCTAATACTTCACCCATAGCAGTTGTGAACAACAACTGGCTGCTGAGATGTATTCTGCTTCTGCTGTTGATAAAGCAATGGTGCTTTGCCTTTTGCTTGACCAGCTGATAATGTTATTTCCAAAGAAATGACATCCTTCACTGGTGCTCTTTCTTTCCATTCTATCTCTAGCAAAGTCAGCATCACAGTATCCTATTAACCTGCAATCTTTGCACTTCTTATAGCACAGACCAAGATTAGTAGTATCTTTCAGATACCTAAAAATTCTTTTACAGCTTTGTAATGAGTATTCTTGGATCTGATTGAAATCTAGCACAGAGACAAACACTGAACATTATGTCAGGTCTGCTTGCAGTTAGATACAATAGAGAGCCAATCATATCCTCTGTATAAAGTTTGATTCACTGGTTCTTCCTTTTCATCTTTGCTCAAAGATGCAGAGGGATGCCATAGGAGTTGACATGGGTTTGAAATAACTCATGTTGAACTTCTTAAGCATTTCTTTTGTATACTTTTCCTGGTGGATCCATATACAATCGGAATCTTGCTTAATCTGAAGCCTTAAGAAAAATTTTAATTCTCCCATTAAACTCATTTCAAACTCTGATTGCATCAACTCAGAAAACTCCTTACATAGGGAAGAATCAGTTGAACCAAAAATAATATCATCAACATATATCTGAACAAGTATAAAGTCTTTGTTAGACTGTTTTCTGAAAAGGGTTGTGTCTACTTTTCCTCTTTCAAAACCATTTTTGATAAGAAAACTGCTCAGTCTGTCATACCATGCTCTGGGAGCTTGTTTCAGACCATAAAGAGCCTTTTTCAGTTTGAAAACATAATCAGGAAAACAGTATCTTCAAAACCAGGGGGTTGTCTAACAAAAACTTCTTCTTCAATGAACCCATTGAGGAAGACACTTTTAACGTCCATTTGATATAGTTTGATGCCATTATTTACAGCATAAGATAGAAGAATTCTAATTGCTTCTAATCTGACAACTGGAGCAAAGGTTTCAGTGAAGTCAATACCTTCTTGTTGATTGTATCCTTGAGCCACCAATCTTGCCTTGTTTCTGACCACTTTACCTTCTTCAGACAACTTATTTCTGAACAACCCATTTGGTTCCAATAATAGTTTTCCCATGGGGTTTAGGAACAAGAGTCCATACATCACTTCTAGCAAACTGATTTAGCTCTTCTTGCATGGCTAGGATCCACCCTTCATCATGCAGAGCTTCATCAATGTTCTTTGGCTCAATTTCAGACAAGAGAGCAAGAAAATTCAGATTCTTGAATTTTGATCTTGTCTTAACTCCGTCTGAAGTGCTGCCAATGATTTGCTCCTTAGGATGATGTGACTTGTATCTCCAGTTAGTTTTCTGAGATACTGTCTGATCTATCTGAGACTCAACATTTGTCTGAAGAGGTTCAGTGACAGATGGTGCTTCAGACACCTGTTCATCCTTCAAGCTGTTATGATCATTCAGCTCCATACCTGCAAAATCATCTTCTAGATCTGATAGTTTCCTATCAGTCTCTTTCTTGTCATTGAATTTTACATGAATTGATTCTTCCACAATTAAAGTTCTAGAGTTGAATACTCTATAGGCTTAGATTGTTTCAGAATATCCTATGAAAAATCCTTTATCAGACTTTGCATCAAATTACCAAGATCATCCTTAGTGTTGAGTATAAAACACTCACATCCAAAGGATGAAATATGATATGTTGGGTTTTCTTCCTTTCCACAATTCATAAGGAGTCTTTTTCAGAATTGGTCTTACCAATATTCTGTTCTGAAGGTAGCAAGCTGTATTAATAGCTTCTGCCCAGAAGGATCTTGGTAGGTTGCAAGAGTTGAGCATGGTTCTTCCCATTTCTTGCAAGCTTCTGTTATTTCTCTCAACAACCCCATTTTGCTGAGGTGTTCTAGCCACAGAGAAATTGTGTGAGATCCCATTCTCATCACAGAACAGTTGGAAGTTTGCATTCTCAAACTCTCCACCATGATCACTTCTGATGACAGATATACATAATCCTTTTTCATTCTGTACCTTCTTGTAGAATATTGTGAAATTCTTGAAAGTCTCATCCTTGCTTCTTAGGAATAACACCCATGTAAATCTAGAATAGTCATCAACAATGACCAAAGCATATTTCTTACCACTAATGCTTTCTGTTCTAATAGGACCAAACAAGTCAATATGTAACAGTTCTAAAGGTCTGCTAGTGGAAACGACATTCTTACTCTGAAAAGAGTGTCTTGTTTGTTTCCCCTTCAGACAGCTTTCACATAAAAATGTCAGATTTGTAAGAAAGCTTAGGCAGTCCTTTAACAAGGTTGTGTTTTGCTAACTTTGAGATTAATCTCAAGCTGACATGCCCAAGTCTTTGATGCCAAATCTGTTTTTCATCTTCAACAAAGATAAAACATTTTACATTTTGACTTGCTAGCTCCTCTAGATCAATTTTGTACACATTACTGTGTCTTTTAGCAGTAAAAGGATTTGATCAAGAGAGTCTTTGACTATGCATCCTTCTTTAGTAAAGGAGGACCACATATCCACTGTCACATATTGACTTATGCTCAGTAAATTATGTTGCAGACCCTCTTACCAGAAGAACATTCTTATGAGGGAGAGAGGAGACATACCTACAGTCCCTATTCCTGTGATCTTCCCTTGCTGGTTTCCACCAAAGGTGACCACACCTCCTACTCTGGGCTTAAGGTTTGGAACAAAGACCTTTCTCCTGTCATGTGTCGCGAGCATCCACTGTCCAGGTACCATTTGTGGGGTTTCCTTTGTCCTGTTAAACACATCTGCAACAGGAATGATCAAGTTTTTAGGTACCCATATTCTTTTGGGTCCTTTCTTGTTAGCTTTGGGCCTTGCTTTCCTCTTGTGTTTGCACTGAGCCACATTGTGTCCAGGCTTGCCACAGTGAGAACATCCAATAACCTTCTTTTTGCCTTTAGTAAAATTTAAGACAGTAGGAGGTTCAGAGATGTTGTGGATCACAAAAGCCTAAACCACTTTTGTCAAGGGAATGCCTTTGATTCCAAGCATTATATTAGATTTTTTGTTCCTTTGACAAATTTGGCCTAGTCTCTTGCTAGTTCCTCAACCTGTTTATGAAGTTTTTGATTTTCTTCAGACACGGTTTTGTGAACTACTGTTTTCAGATACAAGGAATCTTCTCCTTGAGCATAATATTTTCTATCTCAAGATGTCTCATATTTACTACACATTTCTGTGTGGGCTTTGGACAGATTCTTATACTCTTTGAAGAGTTCCTTGGAACTTTCCTTCAGGTCATCATACATCTCTTTAAGGGTTAAAGGAAATACCTCAGATTCTGAGCTGTCCTGTAAGGGCAGGCTGGCCATAAGACATAGATTGGCCTCTTCTGAAGTGTCTTCCTTTCTTCTGAGGTAGACTCATCAAGATCCTCCCATGTGCCATCAGACCCTTCTTCTTTTTGAAGAAACTTCTTCTTCTTGAAGTTATTCTTCTTTAGTCTTGGGCCATTCTGCCTTCATGTGACCTGGTTGTTTACACTCAAAACATATAATTTTGTCATTGTGTAAATCCTTACCTGATTTACCTGATTAGAGGTAGAGGATTGGTTCTTATGAACTTTCCTCTGTTTTGCAGCATCCTCTTGATCTTTCTGCTGAGAAGAGCAAGAATCATCATCTTCTGAGCTATCTTCAGAGTCTTCATCTGCTTCTGAAGTTTCCTCAGCTTGCATGGCTTTTATGTTCCCATGCCTAGTCTGTCTGGTCCTGGTGTTCAATGCCAGAGATTTAGTTTTGGATTCATCCTCTCCAAGTTCTAACTCATGGACTTTGAGAGAGCCCAATAATTCCTTCCATTTTCAAGGTGTTTAATAATCTTTAGCCTCTTGAATGGCAGTAACCTTGGGTCTCCAAGCCTTGGGAAGGCTTTCTTCAGAATCTTTCGATTATTATCTCCAAATTCATAAGATCTTCCAAAGATCTCAGTCCATTTGTTATTGTCTGAAACCTACCAAACATTTGGTCAATAGTTTCAGACTCATGCATCTTGAACATCTCATATTGATGAACAAGCATGCTTATCTTGGATTGTTTGACATTATCAGTTCCTTCATGGCTGATGCCAATGTATCCCAGATTTCCTTGGCAGAGGAGCATCCATGAACTTTCTTATACTCTACTTTGTTCAATGAACATACCAGGTATAGTTTTTGCCTTAGCATTTAATTGAACCTGAGCTCTCTGCTCCATGGACCATTCAGACCTAGGAATGGGTTCATCACCACGCATGGGAATATAGTCACCTTCAGTTACTATATCCCAGAGACTGATGTTGCTGCTTTCAATGAACAACTTCATGCGATCTCTCCAGTAATTGTAGTCTACACCATTAAAAGCCGGAGGCCTTGTCACAGAGGCTCCTTCTGTGAATGTAGTGGCTGCTGTTTGGTTGTGCTTCCATCTGGATCTTTAAACCTCAACACTTGTTAGGTGCTCAACCCTGAGTTAAGCTCTGGTACCAACAGTAGAAACACAGGGAAACACTAGAAGGGGGGGGGGTTGAATAGTGTTCTTAAATAACTTAGAAAGCTTTTCACAAACAGCTTTTATAATTAAATTTCAGACAGGTTAAAGGGGCTATATGAAGTTTCTCAAGACAAGTTCTGAAAATATGTTTTTAAAAAACGTTTCTTGCTTTATAAATTATCAGAACAGTTTCTCAACAACCCTTTGATTAGAATAAACGAATTGACAAGAGATAAGGGTAAGAAAAACTTAGCCACATAATTTATCCTGGTTCACTCACTACCACTGTGAGCTACGTCCAGTCCAATGCCAACGAGAACTTGGATTTTCTCTTAATCTCAACCAGATTACAAGTATTCTTTTACAGTCAAGCCTCTTCAGGCTCTACAACCAAGTATTCTTTTTCAGTCAAGCCTCTCCAGGCTCTACAACCAAGTATTCTTTTACAGTCAAGCCTCTCCAGGCTCAAAAACAGTTTTACAGAGAAAAGATTGTTTAAAGCTCTAAAACTAAACAACCAGTTTGAAGGCTTAAACTGTTACAATGTACAAATAACTGAGGTATACTCAGAATATATGAAATGATGTACAAAGAATTTTTATCAGAGTATGTTTTACAGAATAAAACTAGCACGCGTTTTGTTTCTCTTGAAATGTAATCTCTTGTTCTTGTGAATGATCTTCAGATGAAGGGTATTTATACCCAGTCTTCAATCCGTTGAAAAAATCAACCGTTTAGAGATAGCATTTAATGTGATTTAATCCGTTGCGAGACATGCTCCTGAGCATTCTGTGCGTTCTGAAACTTTTCTGACAACGTCCAAGGTTTGCTGCTGACAAAAGCTGCCACAGCAGTTGCTGCAAAAAACATGGCGCTGCAAAGATTTCCCAAATGGTGTATGAAATTCAAACAACCCAGGAAAGGTCTCTGTGTCTTTGCCAAAATAAGCCTTGAAAAGTTGCGTGTAGCAGAGAGAGCTTTGACTCTTCAGAACTTCAAACAAGTCTTCTCACAACTTCAGCAAGATGTGCCACGTCATAAAATACGACTTCAGACGCTTCAACACTTCAGACGGGTTGAACCTTCAGACGACTTTATCACTTCAGACAGGTTGAACCTTCAGACAGTCTTTATTAAGATTAAAGTGGCTTGCTGAAATCATAGATAAAACATTAAAAACATATGTATCCATGATAATTCTTTTAACCAAATTTGTTAAACATTAAAACTTAGGGATTGAGCTGTCTTAAATCATCATAATCTTCCTTATGATATTTTTGAGACTCAACATCATTGAATTGGGCCTAATCAAAGTAGTTTTATTCCTGGAAGGCAGAGTAGAGACAATATTATAATTACTCAGGAAATAATCCACTCTATGAAAAATAAAAAAGGTAAAAAAGGGCTGGATGGCCATAAAAATTGACCTTGAAAAGGCTTATGATAGGCTCAATTGGAGGTTTGTAGATGATACACTTAGATCTTGGATTCCTGATCATCTAAGAGATGTTTTATGCACTGCATTTCTACTACTAATATGAGGGTTTTATTTAATGGGGACTCCCTGCCTCAGTTCTCTCCATCTAGAGGTATTCGTCAGGGGACCCTATTTCTCCTTATATATTTGTGTTATGTATTGAAAGATTATTTCAATTAGTCAATATGGCTGTTGAAATAAATTCTGGAATCCTATTAAGATTGGCAGAAATGGTCCTAATATTTCTCATCTTGCATTTGCTGATGATTTGATTCTTTTTGCTGAGGCTAAGATAGACCAAGTTGAGATAATTTCTACTATACTGGATTTATTTTGCTCTAGCTTTGGCCAGAAAGTGAGCCAGGAGAAACTAGAATTTTTTTCTCTAATAATGTCTGTTTTCAGGTTAGAGAGGAAATATCTGAAGCTTTGGGTTTTCAAAGAACTGATGACCTGGGCAAATGTCTAGGTGTTCCTATCATTCATGGTAGGGTTACAAAAGCTAAATTCAGATCTACAGTTGCTAGAACTAAACAGAAGCTAAATGCTTGGAAGACTAGGAATCTATCCTTTGCGGGAAGACTAACCCTCTCTCAATCTATCCTTAATGCTATTCCGTCCTACATCATGCAATCCGCAATGTTGCCTGCCTCTATATGTGCATATTTAGACAAGTTATGTAAAGATTTTCTGTGGGGAGACACAACAGATAAAAGGAAGATTCATCTTATTAATTGGGATAAGGTGTGCAACCCTAAGCTTACTGGGGGTCTTGGGTTACGCAAGGCTAAAGATATCAACAGAGCATATATGATGAAATAGTGTTGGGGTCTTATCCAAAACCCTCTAGACCTTTGGGTCCAGGTGGTTCGTGCTAAGTATAATTGTGGAAATAAAATTATTCCTAAAGTGCAGAACAAACAGATAACATCTAATACTTGGCATGGTATTTGTGGTGTCTGGAAAGATTTTATAAAGATATGTACCTGGCAGATCCATAATGGTGCTAGTGTTCTCTTCTGGTTGGATGACTGGATTTCTGGGGTTGGTCCCCTCCATCAGCATGCTACTCAAGCCCTTAATGAGGTTGATTATGAGATTCTTGTGCAATCATTTGTTACCAATCAAGGTCAATGAGATGTTCAGAAAATTCAAGACTCCCTTCCTGAAACATTGTGTCAGCAGATTTTAGGGATGATCCCTCCTGATCCTAATTCCGGAGCTGATTTAATTAGATGGAAGGGGATAAATGATGGTTTGTTCACTATAAACTCTGCGTATGAAGAGCTTACCTCAACCAGGCATGGCAGGAATAACAGGTTGATGAAGTTAGTTTGGAAATGGCAGGGGCCTTACAGAATTAGGCTCCTTATTTGGAAGTTAGCCTCTCAGAGCCTTCTCACCAATGTGCAGCGTGCTCAGAGACACCTCACTTCAGATCCTATGTGCCCTATTTGCAAGAAATCAGCAGAAACATTATTGCACTTATTTAGAGACTGTGATGAAGCTATGCAGTTATGGACAATTTTCATTCCCAGATATTACTTACAAAGGTTTTATGAACCTAATTCTACCAATTCCTGGTTACTTGATATTCTTACTTACAGACCACAAGACGACGATTTACGAAGAGATTTGGTTATAGGGTTTGTCATCAAAGGCATCTGGAGAAATAGGAATGATATAATTTTTAACAGGATCAGATTGTCTACAGAAACCCTAAAATACAGAATATGTTCTCAGCTACACTCAGCTATGCAAGCTTTGAACCCTAGAACTTATCCAATGAGGAATAATTTAAACAGGAACATACCTTTCAGATGGGAACCCCTCCTCAAGGTTGGATCAAACTGAACTCTGACGGAGCTGTCTCGAGCGGGAATGGTTCTGCTGTCTGCGGTGGAGTTTTCAGAGACCAATGGGGGAGGTTCTTGCTGGGATTTGCTTCCAGATTGGGGCAATGCTCGATAATAGAGGCAGAGCTCAGGGGCATCCTTCATGGGCTTCAGATTATGTTGCAAAGAGGTTGGAAAAAAGCCATCGTTGAAGTTGATTCCACTCTGGCAATCAAATTTCTGACGGATGGGTGTCATCCCTCGCATCTAGTGCGATCTTTAGTTGATGACATTAGGGATTTGGCTAATCAGATTGATAAAGTGCTCTGGAGGAATGTTCTGCGTGAGGGAAATGGTTTGGCTGACAAAATTGCTAAGCTAGGGTTTGAGATAGATGGGAATTTCCAGATTTTTGAGTCTATTCCCCCCTGTGCTATTGTGCACTACTGTTTTGACAATGTTAGTCTGTAGGTTTTTTTGTCTCTAGCCTTAGTGGCCCAATATTCATAAAAAAAAAAACTGAAGAGATGCTAAAATTATACTATCATTTCTTTTTTTTTTAAATTTAGCCCTCAAATAAAAATTTTTCAAAGTGTTCCTTGAATTTTTTCTCAATCCTTCATATTCGTCTTCAAATTATGATATTTACCTCAAATTATGGTATTTAGGGACTGATTGAATAATAAAAAAAATTTCAAGGATTAATTAAAAGATGGAGAAAAATTTAAGGATTATTTTTCATTAATTTTTTATTTGGAGTTAAAAAGAGAAGAATAATTTAGGAACGATCTTGAGGATCATTCAAACAGAGAAAAGTTAGACAATTTTGCTTGAACGATTTCTAGAGCTCAGTATAATTTAAACACAGAAATGTTATGAGAAAATACCTGCTTCTGTGGTTCTGTTTCATTATTTCAATATTGTTGAATGAAAAATCTGTTATTTCTCTTTTTATTCCTCATGAAATATTGAATGGGAAGTTTTTAATTGGGTTTGGAGCAAAATGTGTCATATACTACATTTTTTTTGGCAAGCAGTGATTGTCAAATCTGACATCCAGCATTGTCCACTGAAGCCTCTCTCGCTATCTCCAGAAAGAGTATTTTCCGGTAAAATGTTTCTGTCATTTCCATTTTCCAAAATGAACAAGAAGCAATTTAATCTGCCACATAATATAAACTTAAAAAAGTAAAGTAGTGTACAATCAATTCATCAATCCCATCACTACCCCCAATAATTCCAAGGCGACCCTGATTTGAGAATCATTTATTTCAGGCTAATTCATTGATTCCAAACTGCCACTCTTCCCCTAATAATAATGTCAAAGTTTCGCCTAACTTGGATGCTTCACTTGGGAAGAAAATCAGAATAAGCATTGAATTTTTTGCTCCATCCTCCGAGTAAGGACATGCTTAAAAATAGTGATTGATAATCAATTATCAATCACTATTTTGTTGTGTTTTAGGTCCAGGAAAGTAAAACTTATCAAATCCATCAGAGCTGGCTCCAATAGCCAGAGACAATCACAGTTGTTCTTTTCTTGGCCAGATTTGAAATCCATATCCACTCAAGCCCACCAACGTACCACACAACTTTGTACAGTAACCTTCACTTGATAAAGTCTCATGATTATGATATGTCACTTAATTAAACTGCATTTTATTTAATTTGTGTTTGGTTTACGCTGAAGTCACATTTTAAACATGAATCCACGTTAATGTTATTGGTATTTGATTTATCTCAAAATCACTTTTCAAATCTGAATACAGCAAACGCTACAAAGTGAAACGTGATTTTGAGGTTTGATTTGACGTTCAAGCTAACCAAACTCAATTTTAGATTTACCAATGTAACTATTTCTTTTTTGGTATTAAAAATTGAGTTTACCATGTTTCAACGCTAACCCTATGTCCAAATCCACATTTAAAACGTGATTTCGGTATAACCAATACATGCCATTATTTTTTTCCTTTGCATTTATTATATTAAAAAACCTAGCAAGCTCGTTAATGATGCAATCAAACAGAAGCACATGAGAGGTAGAAAAGTTAGGAATGCCTAAATCATACTACTATGCACCATACGTAAAAGGAACTTTATTTCCAATGTATACTTGTCAACCTTTCATGGTACCAGGCTGATACCGACGCTGCTCTTCTTTTCTTTTTCATTAGTCGCGTGAAAGGTCCCCACTTTGGACACTAACCTCAATTTGTTAACTTTGGACCTTACTATTAAATATACAGAAGTTTAATTTAATTTCCCTTCTAATTGCTGTTTAATTCTCCTCCTAAAGGATTAAAGATAGATGGCATGCACGTATAAGTTATAATTATGATAATTTTCATAAATGCTATAGCTGCTTTTGCACAAATTAATGAGAAACTTTGTAGCATGTAGGTGTGGGTATGAAAGGAAGCTAGGTGAAGATTGAAGAATGGGGTATGTGCAAAAAGTATGAGTTTGAAATGGAAATAATATGAAAATAAAGGCAAGGAAAAGAGAGTCGGTACAACCCGGGCCTCTTGATAATTTCTACGGCCTAACACACCTTTGATGAATATGACCTATGGTCTGACACATTAAAAAAGGAGCAACTAAATAAAGAGGCCACTCGAAAGAGAGAGTCACTTACAAGCAAAAGCAAAATTTCATGTACACAGAGGAAAAATGTTAGGGGAAGGATGCGGTTCATCTCAATTTAGTGATGGTTTGAGAAAGCATAAAGGCAATTGATGTTGAAACTCTTATGTAATGATCAGAGAGGCACATGCCAGTCCAACATTACCACAACCCTTTGCTCACTCTTCCCCCTTTTTCTCTTTACTTTATTTTGTTTTCTGAGTTTTTCTTCCTCAATAACCCCACAACCTGTGGTCCTGACCGCCCTTATCTTATCACATTCAAGCCTCTATCAATTTCACAAACTTTGTCACATCAACCTTTAATCTCGATTTTTCCTTCACTCAAGCAACTTGAAAGATCTCTAATCATATATTTAGTGTGCGTTTTATTTACCTCAAAATCACGTTTTAAATGTGTATATAAACAAATGCTATTGAGAATAGTTTCTATAAAACGTGAATCCGGTATAAATCAAACACACCATTAGTGTCTGTTTGGTTCGACATTGAAAACTTATTAAAGTCAAGTTTGTATTTCTGAACACAACTATTTCGAGCGTTGAAAATATAAATTTATCATCTTCTAATACTAAACCAAACATGCTCTTAGTATGATTTAGTGTTGAAACCGGTCAAACTCATTTAAATTTCTCAATGCAACTATTTTAGCATTAGAAATGCGAGTTTACCACATTTCAACCTAGACCAAACATATCTTGGTGTCTATTTGTTTTAAATTTTAAACAATGCGTATCAATTCCATAAAATTGATTTTTGCTTAATAGAATATATATCACTCATTTTCAACTATTAATTATAGAATCAATTCTAAGTAACTATAAACCAAATCGATAGGCCAATTACCACTATAAAGATTCCAAGACCACCCGGCCCTATCAAGTGACCAACTAACTTCCTAACCCTTTTACATCTTATTAGCATTGGTAGACCCTCTACTTCTCTATATGTTATCTCCATCCTCTGAGCTGTAAATTGCAGCATTCTCCAACATATATACCCTCTCTGTTTTCATACAATTCTGTTAGTGTTACAATATAATACATATATTAGCAATATTAACTAGCATGCCATAATGCCATCTGTGCATTCTAGCCCTTGCTACCCAATGGAAAATCCTGCAATAGCATCATTACTCCCCATACATCAGGAAGAAGAGGAGCAAATTCTCCACTGGTGGACTCCTGAAGATGTTCAAGCTCTTTCCTATGTTAACCTCTGGCTGCAAAATGGTTGCACTATTGGGAAGACCAAGGAAGCCTATGCTCAAAGACAGTGCCACCACAGGACAATTTTTGGTTACCGCAAAGGGAGAGTGAGTCTTGCTATACAAGAATACTCGCCAAATGCCAATTTTTCTTATAGAGCTACCAATGCTTACTAGTGCTTTGAACAAGGAAATGGCCTCTGATATAGTGAGGATTGCCCTGGAGAGTGAGACAAAACGAATAAGAAGAAGTTAATGGAGGAGTTTGTGTGGGCAGTGTATTGTAATGGAAGAAAAGTTGGGTACTCAATAAGGAGGAAACAGATGAGTGATGAAGAGCTTCATGTTATGCAACATTTGAGAGGTGTGTCTATGGGCAGGGGTGCTTCCAAGTGTGTCTGAGAAGGAATATTCAGATGGAGAAATGACTTACATGAGGGCTAGATTTGAGAGAGTGGTTGGTTCTAAGGATTCTGAAGCTTTGTATATGATAAATCCAGATGGTGCTCAAGGTCCAGAGTTTAGTATCTTCTTTTTTAGAGCTCACTAGAATTAATATTATTAATGTATATTATTATATTGTACCCTCCCTAACTAGCTTACATTCTATCATATTAATAATGTAAGCTCTAGCTTTTTGAAAAGTGCCATTAAATGATCACACTCTATATTTGTTAGTAGAGTATCGTTGGTGTTGCTATTTGTAAAATCAAGATCAATTCATCACTGAATGTGGCATTTGGTGTCTTTGCTTATTTTCCCACATCCAAGTAATATTTCTGTTTTCACAAAACTAGCCAAATGCCTTTGTCTGCAAATTGCCACTGTAGATAGTTCATTTTCTTTATCATCTTCATTGATCTTTGTCTCTATCCATCAAGTTAATCATGATATATATGCTACAGTTTATAACTCTCTGGATTCTGGAGTATTTTACTATTATGATCTTGGCAATTAGTTTAATTCTGACGCCGCTTCCTTTTGGATTCCCCTGAAATCAATAACCTTTTTTCTCAAGTCAATTCTTACAAAAGGGAATAATAATCAGGTTAAGCTATAGGATAGAACTATATAAACAATAAATTATACCATGTAATCACTGGTTTAAGATAACTTTTTCGATTTTTTATCTACTTATTGTCTCCGAGCCTCCCTGTTTCTCCATTATATAATAATTTATATTAGTGCTTTTGCCTGGTGAGGACTGAGAAGACTTTCTAAGGCGAAAAGCCGGAGAGATTGTACCGGAAAGAAAAAATTAGGGGATTTTTAGCTGGACGGCTAATGTAAATGAGGAAATGCAACGTCACATTTTCATTTTCATAAAGGATATATTCACGATCACGAATATATACGAACTAACAAGATGACTGTATGAGACAGTAAATAGAATTTGGCTCATCTACATTGAGGCAATTATTTTAGAGAATAAAGTAACAGACACGAGAGTCATTTGTGTGAAAAGAAAAATGCTAGATGTTTCGAAAGCTTTAGTGCAAAATTATTATTTTTTTCATCCATGGATATATTCATACGAACAACTTTTTTTTTTACCATAGATATCCTGCATCGGAGACAATCATGTTCGATCCCGGAACATCCACATCATGGTGGGGCTAATTCTCCCCGCGGAAATTTTTTTCATCAACAAGACTCAAATCTGAGACCTTACAAATCAAGCATGACTCCATTGATTATTCTTACGAACAACTATGTGATTGGGAGTATAGTTTTACTGCTTGTTTAATTTGTAGTTAGGCATAATGTAGAATTAATTTTATGGAATTTTGATTTTCACAATCAATTCCATAAACCCTAAACCCTATTTTAATATTGAACTCTAAAGAAAATAGTACTTAATTTATAACTTCGTACAAGATGATGAACATAAGAGTTTTTTTTTTTCTAAATAATAGGGAAGCTTTTACAAACTACCCAAATTTCCACACTAACCAACCCTAATTGTTAACTATAGAGCATTTTGGTGTATATATATATATATATATATATATATATATATATATATATGAGGGTTCAAATTACACTCTTGTAAGTTACATCAAGTATTACATTGTTAAATAACTTTAAAATAAATCATCGTATTAAATAATCCATTGTTGGATTGAAAGTTACTATCATAGAGATTATATATATTAAATTTTATATTAATCTGAAACACACACACACACATCAAAGTTATTTTACGTATTTTAAAATACTTCATTCACCTTAATTATTTATAAGGGTTTATCTCTTTTAAGGTGAATGAAGTATTAAACTTATATATATATATGTGTGTGTGTATGTATGTATGTATGTATATGTGTGTTTTTAATCAATTCTACAATTTTTTCATAACTAAGAATTATTTGAGCATTGACTATGTTATTTTTCCAAATGCATCCTTAAATTATTCAAGCACTGATTTAAAAAAAACAATGCTCAAATAATAATTAAGGGTGTATTTGGGAAAACAACTTAATTAAGTGTTTGTTCAATAAGTATTTATCACATAAGAGTTTATGCCATAAAATTAAAGGAGGGGGTGAAAATTAAAGGGAAGACGAGGTATTTAACATTTGCATAAGTTATTTCTTAAGCTACTCGGAGGAAATTTATCAAAATAAGCTTAAAACAACTTGAAAATAAGTCATAAGCTCTTTTCAATAGTTTATTCAGACACTCACATAATGCAAATGTTTATGTCATAAGATAAGGTCAAATAAGCTCTCTTTCAAACATCCCTTAAAGTAATTCTTGCATTAGTTTATTTGTGTTACTAAGAATATTTGGAGTAATTTTGATTTTTATTTAATATTCATTTTTTAACACATATCTATAAATAAATAATCATTAATTATTTTATTTAATGAACAATTTTGTAAATTACTTTATTAGTTTTTAAATCTTTTTTATTTGGGGTAAAATATGAAATTGGTCCCTGTAAAATATGCCAATTTTGAATTTAGTCCCTGCAAAATTTTTTCTCTTTATTTGGTCCTTATAAATATTTTTCGTTTTGTTTTTGGTCCCTATCGTTATTTTCGCTGTTAAACAATTATGTGGCAGACGGAAAACACGGTCAGCATGATGATGTGGACTCTCATTTCCCTATGCGTAAATCTGATGGGGAATATTTATTTTTACTTATTTTATTTCTTTATATAAAGTTGGGAACAAATTGTACCGTTAGATGGTCTTCATCTTCTTCTTCATTTAACAGAGAAGCGGGGAGAGCACGCGACGACGGGGATGCTGCCTGGACCAGGGCGGAAGTACAGGAGGCGCGGCTACGATGGCTTGCAGGAGCGTCGCGACGCAGATGAAGACGGGGTAGCCGTGGATGAAGAAGCTGCTGCAGTAGCACCACGTGGTGGAACGACGCGATCTGCAGGTTTCACGGTGATTGAGATGAGAGAAGGCGTTCGTGATAGCGGTTTTCTTCAACGAAAAGAGGGCCACACTCTGTAGTGGCAGTAATGGTCGTCCTGATTTATTACAGCGGCCGATTGGTGATGGGGGAGTAAAGTGATATCCGGTGGCCGCTAAACAGTCGCGCACAAGGAAGAGAAACAACTGCACCACGCTGTGCAACTGCAGGTCTGTTGGAAAGCTACACTTTGGTGGCGGTGGTGGATCCGATGGCTGTTGGTCGTGGATTCGTGATGAAATACTGGAAAGCGTACCAAAATTCAGCAGTATAATAGTAAGTATTAAGTATCGTATCCACAGGGAGCAGTTCACTTCGTAAGTTTTCAGTGATCGAATCGTCAAGTGAGCAACTTTTTAAGAGAATGATTGATGTGCAGAATTTAAATAGCAAAAGAAAAGTAAGCAGTAAAATAAGGGAAGATAGATTTACTTGGATTAGGATTGGACTTCGCTTCTTCGCACCCCTTATGTACGTGAATCTCTTCTTTAATTATAAATTTGTTATTAATTATACCTTAGCCAACTCTGTGGTCTTACCCCGAGTCTCCAGAAGTAATCTACTCGATGGTAGCCCATGCGGGTTCTCCCGGGAGACAAACTACCACGACTTGATTGTTCTATTAGTCTATTGTTAAAACTATCAATTAATTATATGTTCCTATAGATGCTCCTATGAACGGGCTGTCACTCACCAAAACATTTCAATCATCAGACTCCACCTATTTCCATATAACTAACGAGTGCTTTTAGCAATCGGAGGTTAGGTTTCCTATTCCTAGGCTCCCTTAAACTCTAATACTAGCCGGAAATCTCATTCTCGTTGTATCCTGATCACTAGCCTACGACTCTGGCGCACGCGCGGAAGTAATGCATTAAGAACAACATAAAGTAACGATATAATTAAAAATAGGGATTTATAATTAAAAACAAGAGAATTCACATACGCGTGGGGATTGAATCCACTACATCTAATCCTACTGGAGAGCTTAGCTACTCATGGTAGCCATTACAAACCACCGAAGAATCTGTCACCTTCTTCAATCCTTGTGCGTCTATCTTTCTATTCTATGCATCTCTCCCTCCGTACTGTGTTCTGTACAAAAGGTCCTATTTATGACTAGGAAAACCTAATCTAAATCAGGAAGAGATCAATCTGTATTTGCATTTTAAAAGCTGGTGCATGACTTGCACTTCACCTGCGTAAGCGCAGATGAAGTTGCGCTCCACCTGCGCTAAGCGCAGGTGAAGCGTGAAACACGCTGCAAACTTTCTTCAATTCTTCATTTATCCACTTGATCTCTTTCTGATCTTGCCTTTGCTTGATTGGTTTTCCTTGTTTCCCTTTTCTGACTTGATTTTGTATTTATTTGAACTTGAATTTAAATTGGGGAAGTTATCCACAGAATCCTTTGTTTAAATGGTTGCTGATCTTATCTTTATTTTGTCCTAATTTAAACTTCAAATCTTTAAACAATCTCCCATTTAATGCTATTTTCTCTTCTATTTCAATCTTCCATAAATCTATAAATTAACAGATTTCTAATTAAATAGCATCAAATTCAAATTCAAACCAAATAATTACAATTATTTACAAAAAAGGATTATTTTGGGGCATAAATTACCATTTTAGCCTTGATAAGTGTAATAAAAACATAGGAAAATATCACATAATTTACACTTATCAAATTCCCCCAACTTAACTTCTTGTTTGTCCTTAAGCAAGATACCTTTTGCAATCAAAATCAAATCACCCTCATGTACAATTCTCATAAATAACTATAAGGAAAAATTTACATCATCTCTTTGTTAGGCAGAACTCACTTTCCAAATATTAGAAAAAATCAAAATTAAGAGATGTTACCAATCCTCAATCAAGAACATAACACAATCAACAGTTAAACTTCTCAAGAGTAGCAATTAAAGCAATAAATGATAAACCAAAGAATTTCACTCCTGCTCACGGGTACTGTTTCCCTCAATGTTTTCACCACAGTTGAACAACTAAGATTGATAGTCGTTTCTAGTTCCTAAACATGCTCATGGTCAATATGGATCAAAAGGTTTTTATGGTTGTAATGAGGCTGGGCTATCAAGAAATCATGATTTTTCTCGATAAACAATGAACACTTGGAACAGAGAGCATCTTTTGATGTTGCTTGACTTGAATTTCTCTCCTTCCACCATCTCCTTCTTGATTTATTTCAATTCTTTGCAGGCCTCTTTCTTTGTTTGAAAATGCACTCCCCCAACTTATTCAATTTATTCACTTTTTTTAATTTTTGGGGGAGTGATTCTTTTTTACTTTCATGTACCTACGTTTTGAATTTTAATTCACCAACCTTTTCTTCCCATTGTCTCCACTTGCACCTTGCTCTCTATCCTAAATGTGTAAGGGACAGGATATAAATATAATTTTGGCTTGGGTGCACAAGAATAATCATTAAGGCTCAAATGGGTTACCAAAAATTGGAAAATTATATCAAGGGTTGGCTTTTTGGCACTGAGCAAATATTAAAACAAAAAAATTGCCTTTGTCACTTCCATATTTTCCATTAGCAGAATAAGATCCAAAAACTCAATCAATAAAAATTGACAAGCAGGTGAAAAACTCTCAATTCAAGTGTTTGGGCTCTCAACTCACTGCTTTTTGGCTAAATTCCTTGATAAAGCATTTGATTTTAATTAACTACCCTGATAGGTTCTCCTGTGAAGCATCCTAATTCTAACTGATTATGGAATTAATCACAAAACCCTTTCTTCTTCCCTAATCTGGTTAGTTAAACTGCCTAATTTCAGAAATTTTGAAAAATTTTCCCTTATTTCCTAATTCCTAAATCCTAAAAATTTTAAAAATCCTAAAAATTGAAATGAAAAATAAACAAAATCCTAATTAACTAAAAAAATTAATCCTATAAAGAAAATAGAAATAAAAAGAACGAAAAGAAAAAAACACCAGTGTCAATCTTCATCCTCTGTATCCTGTAAGTCCTTGTCCTTTTCTCCAGCTGCTGTTGCTTCACCTCCCCCTGGAAGAATAGGCCTGTCCCCAGACTACTGCTAGAATATCCGGAACTCTTCAAACAGCATGCCTGGGTATGGGTCTTGCAGCAGCCTATGCACTCTTGAATCTCATGGGATCATATTTTATGATCCTTTTCCTTATACCTTCTCCTCGTGAGCTAATGCCGCGGGAAAGACTAGCAATTTAATCCTAGGCATTTGAAAAGTCAAATAACAACAATTAGTTGCTAAAAACACATTTATTTTAATGATGCCTTATTGCAAATACCAATTCATGAAGAACATGAAGCCTATCATTAACCAATTTGCATGCATAAATAATTACTCTTTCACAACAAAATTTCACTGCACTTGGTAATGCCTTCCTAAAAATAGAATATACTCATTTGTTTTGCAAGCATTCAATCAATCCATGGAAAGTGAAAGTAAATTTATTTTGAAAGAATTAGAGCATAACACTTTCAAATTCAATAACTCACAAACAAAGAGCATTCCAATCAAGCAAATGTTCTTCATGTTCCACACAGCCAAAGATAGCAATAATCAACAATATTCACAATCCTAAAGTTGCTATCCTAAAGTGCAAATCATAAAAAAAGAGTAGATGAAGATTTCAAATGGTAAAAATTAGAGAAATATGCATGAAATTTGAAGTTTCAAAATTGATTGAACTTTGTGAGTGGGAAAATTGAAAAGAAAAGCTTAGGAAGTAGAGAAACAGTACATGAGAAAACAGAAGATTTTTTAAAATTTCGTACTGATACGCTTCACCTGCGCTCAGCGCAGAAAACAGTGACTACAAAATTGCAATTTTACGCTTCTCCTGCGCTTGGCGCAAGTGAAGCGCAAAAAACATAATGAGATTTTTCAATTTTCAGTCACGTTTTCTGCTACTTCCTATGTTTAAAAATTTTATTTTCCACAAATTTATTCCAATCAATTTTAAAATTTCCTAAATTCTAAAAAAAATGAAAAATCCTAATTAACAACAAGAAAATAAAACAAAACTAAAATTAATTAAAAACTTTAAAAATCTCTAGATTGCCTCCCAGAAAGCGCTTGTTTAACGTCTGATAGCTCGACGTCTGCTCTGTCAAGGTGGCTGAAACTGAAATCTTTTGGTGAGCTTGTAAGTTGCACCCTTCCTTTCTTGGCCATAACCTCCCCATAATCTTGCCTTGGAGCAACCTGTAGTGTGAAATGACTTTGACCATTTGGGCTTCTTTCTGGAATTAGACCATGCCTCTGACTCCCTTGGCTTGATTTTCCTTTTCTTCATTATCTTGCTCTCATGTGCATGAGTCTTCTTTTCCTGAAGCTTTGATGATTCACAATTGATTGCTCTCAATTTCCTTGCTTCGCAGGGGTCTTTGATATGAAACACACCTGACCACTGATCTTCAATCTGGCTCTCGGCTCTGAATTTGATTCTATCTTGATCTTTCTTCTCTTTGCCTTGTTCTGGTCAGTGTGATTGCATGCCTTTCTTTGTGAGGTCTGGAAGGATTATCACTTGCACCATGCCTTTCTTGGTATTACTTCCCTTCCTTCCCTTGGGCTTTGATTCACCATCTCTCTGTTCACTCTTTTTCTCATTTTCTTGATCTTTTTCATCATGTACACCTCATATGTGTTGTTCTATTTCTCCCTTCACAGTCAGGCTCTTCTTCAAGCACAATCTTTGCTGTTTCATCCTCTCCTTTTTCTTTTTCTTCTTTGTTGCACCTTCTTCTTTTTCTTCATCGCTTCTTCTGATTCCCTTTCTTCAGCTTTTCTTTCTTGTATTTCTTCAGTTTCCTCTTCTTTTCTTTTCTTTTCTTCTTTTTCATTTTCTTCTTTTTCTTTTTTTTCTTCATCAGCCAGATTGTCATTGATTCCTCCCCTATCAGCTGAACAATGTCATGGCACTGCTCTTCGGGGTTGGGCAATGCATTGCTGAGATTGGTTCTGACTGTTGTTTGACTCCTTTTTCTTTTAATGTTTCAACAAAGCGTCATCTTTCTTCTGCTTCTTCTCTGTCCTTCTGAAATTGTATATTGTATCGATTGAGTTCTTCCAAAAACTCATCATATTTGAGTATCTTTGTTGATATGAAGAGTAACTTTGCTGCTGTTGAAAAGAAGGTTGCATGTGGAGTGAAACATCATCTTGGTGCCATCGAAAATTCTGATTCTGGTAACTTCCCAATCCTGTGAAAAATTGTTAGAATAATTGTTGTAATTAGAGAAGTTACCTTGAATCGGTGTATGAGAGAAATCTTTTGGTTCTTGCTAACTAACATAATCTCCAAGGGTTCTTCTTGGTAGATTTTGATAATCTCCAAGTGTTCTTCTTGGTGGATTTTGCCATCCAGAAGCCATTCAACATTTACTTCACTTGGGGTGGTTGGACAGAGAGTGTTGAGATTGTCTCCTTGCCCTTTTTCTATCTCTCCTTTTGTTCCTTCTACTTGTCCCTTCTATCAATTAATTTTGAGACACATGTCTTCACAAGAGCACTATTCAAGAATCTCAAACAAATGTTAGCTCAAGAAGGTGGAACAAATAAAAAAAATAAATATTTTATTTATTTTTTTAAAAACGAAAAATAATTTTTAAAAAAACAAAAAAATAAAAATATTTTTTTAAAAAAATCCTAAAATCCTAAAAGAACTCGAAGAGGATAACTATTGAAGATAAGATAAGACCATTTGAATTTCAATTTCAAATAATTTTTTTTAAAAAATAATATTTTTTTTTAAAAACGAAATAAATTTAAAATAAAGGAAAATTAAAGATAAACTTGATATTCGACTCCCAAGGTTATACGAATTGAAACGCCGCTCCCCGGCAACGGCGCAAAAAATACTTGATGAAATTCTGGCAAGCGTACCAAAAATTTAGCAGTATAATAGTAAGTATAAAGTATCGTATCCTCATGGAGCGGTTCACTTCGTAAGTTTTCAGTGATCGAATCATCAAGTGAGAAACTTTTTAAGAGAATGATTGATGTGCAGAATTTAAATAGCAAAAAGAAAATAAGCAGTAAAATAAGGGAAGATAGATTTACTTGGATTAGGATTGAACTTCGCTTCTTTGCACCCCTTATGTATGTGAATCCCTTCTTTTAATTATAAATTTGTTAATTATACCTTAGCCAACTCTGTGGTCTTACCCCGAGTCACCAGAAGTTATCCACTCGACGGTAGCCCATGCGGGTTCTCCCATGCGACAAACTATCACGGCTTGATTGTTCTATTAGCCATTGTTAAAACTATCAATTAATTATATGTTCCTATAGATGCTCCTATGAACGGGCTGTCATTCACCAAAACATTTCAATCATTAGACTCCACCTATATTTCCATATAATTAACGAGTACTTTTAGCAATCGGAGGTTAGGTTTCCTATTCCTAGGCTCCCCTAAACTCTAATACTAGCCAGAAATCTCATTCTCGTTGTATCCTGATCACTAGCCTACGACTCTGGCGCACGCACGGAAGTAATGCATTAAGAACAGCATAAAAGTACCGATATATTAAAAACAGGGATTTATAATTAAAAACAAGAGAATTCACATACACTTGAGGATTGAATCCACTACATCCAATCCTACTGGAGAGCTTAGCTACTCATGGTAGCCATTACAAACCACCGAAGAATCTGTCACCTTCTTCAATCCTTGTGCGTCTATCTTTCTATTCTATGCATCTCTCCTCCGTACTGTGTTCTGTACAAAAGGTCCTATTTATAGACTAGGAAAACCTAATCTAAATCAGGAAGAGATCAATCTGTATTTGCATTTTAAAAAGCTGGTGCATGACTTGCACTTCACCTGCGCTAAGCGCAGATGAAGTTGCGCTCCACCTGCGCTAAGCGCAGGTGAAGCGTGAACACGCTGCAAACTTTCTTCAATTCTTCATTTATCCACTTGATCTCTTTCTGATCTTGCCTTTGCTTAATTGGTTTTCCTTGTTTCCCTTTCTGCTTGATTTTGTATTTATTGAACTTGAATTTAAATTGAGGAAGTTATCCACAGAATCCTTTGTTTAAATGGTTGCTGTTCTTATCTTTATTTTGTCCTCATTTAAACTTCAAATATTGCAAACAATCTCCCCATTTAATGTATTTTCTCTTCTATTTCAAATCTTCCATAAATCTGCATAAATTAACATATTCTAATTAAAATAGCATCAAATTCAAATTCAAACCAAATAATTACAATTATTACAATTATTTACAAAAAGGATTATTTTGGGGCATAAATTACCATATTAGCCTTGATAGTGTAATAAAAACATAGGAAAATATCACATAATTTACACTTATCAATTTGTTATGGTGATTGTGAATGTGGTGGTTTAGATCTGAGATGGTAGTGGTTGCTCACGTACTGGTATGGCTAAATTGGAATAATGATGGTGATGACCGCCTATGTTCCCCTTTCAATCTAGATCTGTTTCGTTTCCCCTATTTTGTATGTTCTTCCATTTGATGGTGAGGGGTTAGAGACTGAGATTGAGAGATTGATCCAGATTGTGCGGTTGTGCAGGGAAGCTGTTGGGCAACCGCGTCGGCGTGCACAGTGGACTGGGTAGTAGCTCCGATGATGAGAAGGGTTGATGGTGGTGTTGTTTGAGAAGATGAGTAGTTTTTTTTTGGGTTTGGTGTGTCTACAGGATGAATTGGGAAGAGTTTCCCACGCAGATTGTTCCCCAATCTAACGGTGCAATTTCTTTTCCAACTTTATATAAAGAAATAAAACAAGTAAATATAAATATTCCACATCAGATTTACACATAGGCAAAAGAGTCCACATCATCATGTTGACTGTGTTTTCCGTCTGTCACGTCATCGTTAACAGAGAAAATACGGTAGGGACCAAAAACAAAACGAAAAATATTTATAAGGACCAAATAAAAGAAAAAATTTTGCAGGGACTAAATTCAAAACTGGTATATTTTACGGGGACCAATTTCATATTTTACCCTTTATTTATTTATTATCCCTTTCTACTCAACAGTGATGGTGTGGTGAAATTGAATTATTAATTAGTAAATTAGACCAGTTGGGTCGTTGTAAGTTTTTTGTTTTTAAATTCAAAATAAAAAGTGTGTAGTAAAATTAGAGCTGAAATGATTTTTAAATAAATTTCACAACACTTTTATCTTAATTTTGAAAACCAAACAAAAATGACATATAATTATAGTTTTTAGTTTTAAAAATGTAATGCATCACCTATGTTTCACCATTACCAATGTTGCTCGAGATCTTCCACCATTGCCACCGTTATCTCCACCTAACACCTTTCATCATTGTCGCCACTATACACCCTGTACCACTACCATCGCCAAACATGTACCCTTCACCAGCATTGTTATTGTCGAACAACCTTCATTGTTACCCGCAGTTGACACCTTCATTGTAAAATTTACATATTGCCAATCACAAATTAATTTTGTCTGACTATCCATTTTAATCTCACAATTAATATGTATAAAGATAACAGATCTATATAATTTTTATTTTTATTATTGTGAATTTTTTTTAATTAATCTTGGAAAGTTTCCTACTACTTTTTACATTTTATAGTAAAAAGGTTTGATTTCTCCAATAATTTTTTATTATATTTAAATATAATAATATATTAGTATAAGAATAGCAATGAAAAAGATAATAGTCATAATGAAGTGGATATGTCACTACAAGAAAAACAATTTTTAACTGTCGTTATTACATAATTAGCGATGGCCTAGTGACGGCCTACCAGCCGTCGCTAAAAAGCCTCGTTGTTAATGTAATAGTGACATTATGCCAAATTTAGGATATAAGAGCACTTACTTAGGCGCTTCCGTGTCTTAAGTGTTTGAAATGAACGTTTTACCCTTCAGGGCTCTTAAAATTTGGGCGGAAAGCGCCCTTAAAATAAATATGTAGGGCGCTTCAGGGGAGCACCCTGCTTTTTAACTGGTATTTTATTTTATTTTTTTAAAATTGATATGCCTGAAGCGCCCTTCATTTTTTTATTTTTTTTAAAAAAATTGATATCCAGGGCGCTTCAGTGAAGCGCCCTTCATTTTATTTTATTTTTTTAAAAAAAATTGATATCCAGGGCGCTTCTGGAAGCGTCCTCCCTTTAGGGCGCTTCCAGGAAGCGTCCTCCCTTTAGGGCGCTTCCAGGAAGCGCCCTGCACGTCTCA